>WOGL01000052.1:8130-22731 GCA_015342145.1 Leptinotarsa rubiginosa | reverse complement strand
GTTCATGACGAGGAGCCCACCCCCCCTACCCCTCTGAAGCAAAACTTGCATCCATCGGCCACAAAGGCCAGAATTCCGCCTATTGTCGTTCGTCAGAAGGACAAATGGGTATCACTGATAAAATTGGCAGCTGAGGAGAACATTAGGTTCTCTAAAGCTGTCAATTTACACGACGGTATAAAAGTTCAGCCCGAGTCTTATGACGACTATCGTCGACTGGCAAGACTCTTAGTGAAGGAAAAAATCCCTCACCAGCCAGAGGCTTCGAACTTACCAGCGTCACGCGCATGAAGCGTGCTGGCAAACCAATACCTTTGATCCTTGTATTGTTAAACAGGGATCAAAAGCATATATTCGAGATCAAAGACCTTTTGAGTATGAAGGTCCAGGTTGAACCCCAGCACCCAAAAACTTCGGTAGGTCAGTGCCACCGTTGCCAAAGTTTCGGCTAATGCCAGCGCAATTGCTTGGCAGTCCCTATTCGTGTAAAATGCGCTGGCAGGCACCTTACAAATGCCTGCAAAAAGGCCAGGACTGACCCCCGAAGTGTAACAACTGCAAAAGAGTCCACACAACTAATTACCGTGGCTGCCCAGCGTACCGTAAAGTACAGCGCGAAGGGCAGTCATCACCCAAAAAACCAGCCCTACCAGGGAACCTGCGGGGTCTGGACGCGTCCAGGAGGGGGTCACCTATGCTAGAGCATCCAAGGGTGCCAGCAGTACTGCAAAGCCCACCCTCCTCGACCTGAACCCTCACCTCAGACGCAGGGGGTTTCAGACATCTGTGCCGCACTGGACCAGATGAAAAAGCTGTTCGTTAAATTCCCCGTGCTACAGAAAATGTTCACGGTGAATACCGATGTGATAACCGGAACCGCCAATGTCTAGACAACCAACGTTGTCAAGATCTCTGAAGATAGTTTTTTGGAATGCTAATGGCATTCGTCCAAAAAGACTAGATTTCGAAGACTTTTTGATACATCATAACATCGATGTGGCTCTTGTCCAAGAGACACACCTGAGAAACGAATCCATTGTCATTCCAAATTACAGATTTACCACAGAGAACATGTTGGACGTGCTGGAGGGGGAGTAGGCATCTTTGTCAAGCGATCCCTTAAGTGTGTCCAATACGGCATTGACAGTGCTCGATTACACGGAACTGAGGCCGTGGGTTTCGAAATTCGACTGAGCAGGGGTTGTCACAGAATAATCTCGGTTCACAACCCTCCGAACAATCATTTGCTCCCAGAATCACTGGATGAACTGCTGATGGGAAGCAACATTCCGACAATTGCTGCTGGCTACTTTAATGCCAAGCACAGACCATGGAGCAGATCCACAAATGGAAACGGCCAAGCGCTCCATGCGCATGTCGACAGGCATGAATATCTTGGGCTGGGTCCGGATGAACCTACGTACTATCGCTGGCGGGCAGACTAGGACTGACGTGCTAGACATCGCGCTTCTCAAAAAGTCACTCTGACTAGCGAAATTTACGTTTTGTCGGAATTGGATTCTGATCATAACCCAGTAATCCTGGTATTGGGCGATGATCTTCCTTTTCCTGATTATCGCATAACATCTTCGACGGATTGGGATATCTTCACAACCCAGTTGAGGCACTTCGCTCTCCCGATGAACTCGACGCGGCAGTTGAGCGTTTCGAGCTTTCTGTGAATGATGCGTTTCGAGCGGCCACCTCCAGGGAGGAGTGTCCGCTGAAGAGCTGTAATGAGTTCCACCCTCGTATCAAAGCCTTGATACGAGAGAGAAATCGCTTGAGAAGGCTCTATCAGCGAACCCTTTCCCCAGGAGATAAAATTGCGGCAAGCAGGATGGCCAATCAAGTTGAGCAGGCCATCATTGATCACCGAAACGAAAGGTGGGAGGAGCTCTTGGAATCCTTTGAGCCTGGGGATGACGACCTTGGCGAGTCACCCGCAGACTCAAAGGGAAGAAGACTGCTCCCTCACCCATTCACGGAGAGCGCGGAGTGTGCTACTCCCCCGTCGACAAAGCGTTAGCCTTTGCCGACACGATGGAACGTCAGTTTCAACTTTACTTTGGCGACAATGACGACATCGACGGCGATATTCTGTTGGAAGATCGGGTTCACCGTATCCTCAGGAAAAATGACAACGATAACATCCGTCCAGCTTCTGTGGAAGAACTGAAGGGTTACATCAGGGCCGCAAAGGCCCAGAAAGCTTCGGGGGTCGACTCAATAACCAACAAGTTATTGTTGGGAACTCCTGAACATAATAAACAGTTCGTTGGCCCTCAGATATTTCCCCAGGAGGTGCAAGAATGCAGTCGTCGTCATGATCTCAAAACAGGGACAGAACCTGCTGTTCCCACAGACCTACCGCCCGATCAGTCTGCTCTCGTCGGCGGCTAAGCTGGCTGAAAGAGTCGTTCTGCAAAGACGTTAGTTAGGGAAGCTATAGATTATGCTGTAGACGACCCCTCCCGATATAGAAGGCCCCGACACTCTGTCGAATGAGGTCCTCATGTCCCCCGTTAACGGATCCATCCCACCCCAGCCAGGTAGGGGTACACCGTGAAGGACGGCACTGATGTCTGAGGACTTTCATACCGCCAACATCTCCTTAGTCATGGAACCCATTTGTCTTTCTGACAAAAATCAGCCACAAGGGTAAGGGAGCTGGCTCCAACCTGATGAAACCGAAGATGACACGAACACTTTCCATCAGTCGTTGCTGAGACTTCTGAATATTTTCTTCTTCCTCACAGTCAACGTATTTATCACTGAAGATGTCTGCTGCAATAGTAGTAGTAGAAACGTCTGATACTACAACTTTCATTTTACTACAACCTACTAGCCCTTATTTTGTTCTCTCTGAATATGAAGTATAAAAACAATATATAGATAGATAAATGAAGAGAGAACACATTTTTGTGATAAGAAATAAAAAGTGAACCACAAAACCCCTCATCCCAAAAGACCACATACAGTATCAATTTTGGTATCTAAAAGACTTGAGAGAATCTTGGACATTCATCAGTATGCTTATTAAACTGGCAAATCGGTAGGTTCAGCATTACATAATCTTGTAGAGCAAATCACCTGATCCCTCAATGAAAAAGAGACTGCGGAGGCCGTATTTTGTGACATCGAAGTAGGATTTTAGAATGTATCTGAATCTATATGATCAGCTTTGAATAAAAAAGACATAATCGACCATAACAAGCTGGATCTGAGCCATACTCTTATGTCACCATCAGGTTCAGTGTCATCAGAAGTGTTCTTTGAGAACTCTTGATGAATAGTATGTTTGATAATGGAAAAATGGACCTGTAAGCGTGTTATCTTGGTAAGGACCACGTCAGAAACTCTACAAAGGAGGTTGAAATATATCCAAAGTTGATGCCAGAGCAGCAAAACTGTGATGAGTCACCTTCATCAAGGAGATAAATCTGGATGAATAAGTTACATTCTCTCTCATTTGCAGCCAAAGTTAAATATTCGGTTATCACCAGAAACTGTTATTTGGAAAAGGTTTTGCACGAACCCGAAGAGTTCTTATGGGCATGTCGAAGGATTTGTAGAAAATCTTGCCAGATGCCAAACCAATGTTCACGTATGGAACATTTGCCTTGTAGCCGAAATCTTCACAGCAAACGGCTGACTATCTTTGGTAATGTCTGAAGCCATGGAAAACATTCTAGATTCACCTTCTCTCAATCAATAACTTTCTGGAGAAAGAAGCTAGATGGATATCATGAGAATTGTACATATTGCTAATTGCAGAAAACATATGTATGTGGAGCGTAGCAGATTACTGGCTGAGCATTCTCCTCCGACTTAATGTCTCCTAATGTCAACTACGAAGTGTGTTTCCACTCGAGAAGAGAGGATTGTATCCTTCGTGAGAAGTGGATATTGAAAGGAGATAACTATAGTTTCACAGATGGATCAAAAACACTATCAGGTTCTGGTACAAGTAAATATAGTCGCAGATCCAGGACCTGCCTCAGAACTTATGCGACCGTTTTTCAAGAGGACATATGATATATTGTTTTGTGTGTGGTGATATTTCGAAAACCAACGTCAAACACGAAAATCAACGTCACACAGAATACTCGTATGTGCTCTGCTATTCCAATATTCTTAAACAGATACGACATGCTCTATCTTTCGGGAATCCAAGTCTTTTGATATGATGATTCAGATAAAAGTGACCTATAAGTAGGTCTGTTAGATAACTTGGTTCATCTCTGCTTTAGTCTAACAATTGTTTGCTTACATATTCGGATGTACTAGTATAAACGTCTTGAAATAGACAAATCATGTGAATTTTGCCAGAATTCTGGAACTTTTCCTGCCTGCAGTCCAGGTATTCAGTGTTTGGCGGTGATGCCAACGACGGGTTCTGGTTTCATAAAATTGCGTATAGCGCCCTCTCTTGCAAGAAAGTCTGCAACTCTCTACTTTTCAGGTCAGTATGACTAGAAACGACAGAAGAAAATTTATTGAGTCCTCTTATTGGTAACAATATTTTTTGGCAGTTCACTAACAACTTGGACGTTGCAATGTGAGAATCAAGTGCTTCCAGAGCCATTTATTCCTATCTTCTTCGCCACGGGCTGAATCAGTATTTGGTAGAGTTTCACTCTCGTAATCTGACCTGATGTATCACTCACTAAATAAACTAATCGGCTTTGTTGAAAAGGTGGATCTATTTTACATATTTGAAATAGGTGTGAGCCACAGTAAACCATCGCAAGTTGCAGTGGCGATTTGAACAAACCTAATTACTCACTTTCGACTTATTCATCTGAAATGGAAATGAACTATTGAATGGTCCGTACAATAGGAAAATATCGATAATTCACAGACGATAGAAAGTAAAATTGAAAATGAAAAGAAATGATGTTGAAAAATGTGAAACGAATGAGAGAAGGTATTTCAAGCTACTGAGTAACATTTCAATTATTTGTTTAAATATAGTTGACAGGAAAGGTTCGGACTATCATTGTCTAAAAGAAAGTTAACAGGTATAAAGTCTATGGAAGATAAAATGAAATCAAAAAACAATGAAATATTGAAAATGAAAACAGTAACATGACCAAAATATTCGAATAACCTAATTGAAAAGGAAATAATATCGAAAATGAGAAAAAACTAAGAGAAAATCAACAAACAATGGGTGTGAAATACAGGACTATGAAAACTCCAATTTGTAAAATGAATAAATCATTGTAACCTGAAGTGAAAATGAATTATTGAATAGGTTTAAACAATAAGTGGAATGCCAAATATATGCAAATAATAATAATACGAACAATGAAAATGAAAATAAAATTTCTTGGATGAATGATAAAAAAGTACCAAAAATGAAATATATAAAAAAAAAATCAAATCATCCCACGGCACGACGTTTCGATTGGTTCATTCGATTCGAATATGTCGGTCCTGTTATTTCAAAGATTTTCAATCATTCATTCATTCATTTCATTTTTACTTCATGAATTTCGAATCAGTTCAACACCTTTTCAAACAATAGAATTCTAAATCTGTAACATATGATATGATTGTTAGTATTTCTAATAATTTCTGGATGATAATTTTCCTAAATTTGATATTTAGAGATCATTTATAGATAATTCGGATGTACTTCTTCCTTTTTTTTCGGTTTTCCAATTGAGTACTCTGTAACTTGTTCTCCACCTCGGTTCAAAAATATTCATATTACTCAGACTGAATCCTTTGTTGTTTGGTATATACGCAGCTTCCTTCAACTTTCTTCTGAATTAGTTCTTCTACCTGCGGATGACTTCAGATTCTGACCACTTGAAGTTGAATCGTCCAAACATGCTTTGCCGTTCGTGATTTGTTGATTTGTCTTCGCTGAGTGATTTTGTCCGTTGACCGTTTGACATTATTTTGGGATGATTTCGAAAACTCTCGAAAGTCTCGAAAGAAGACAAATCTTCCAGCCTTTCAGGAGCACGCCGTTCAGATAAAAACTGAATCGTTTTCCATGCATAATTTGATGCGACACTATGACAGAAAAGTGTTCTGCTACCCGTACGGAGTTTGGTCGCTGGTAAAAAATATAAAAACCATCGAAAGCATAGACGAGAAACTCCGCCTATTACCGCCCATGTATGATTTATTATCTTGAAGAGACATAACCTTCAGCAGGATTCTCCCTTATATCAACTAACCAAATACTAACAAATCCAAAAATAAATAAACGTCTTTGAACTTGAACTTGAACCTCCGGGCAAATTTGGTTGCAAACCTTCAATCATGTCAATTATTTCACATTTTTAGTCTAACGCTAATATATTCAATACAATACTAATGACTAGAAAGCGCATTCTCTGAGTTTTGTGCTTGAAAATGGATAAACCACGGGCGATGTTGAAGGGATCAAATTTAATGTATCATCGGTGAGGTATATATAAAGTAGCTGCAAAACAGTTTGTATGTGAATAAGCGGAATTGTAATGATTAATAACATTATTTTGATCCCCAAAACTATTTCATAATTTCATTAAAATGTACAGAACGAACGGATAACTTTTGCTATTGGAAATTATTTTTTCGTTATTGTCACCTTTCTTTACCCAGATAACACGGTAACCATTTTGTGACACATGAGGAATAACATCAAATCCTTTATAGGACTTCTCCTGAAAGACATTATATAATTATTTGTTTCAAAATATTTTTCCAACGTTCTAGTTTCCTATCTTATTTGTTCCAGTATTTGGTGATGATTTTTCTATAGCATTGTACAATAACTTTGGTTCATGTTTTGTCCAGTATTCAATGGCGACTTTTGACAGTCGAATCAAATCAAATTCATCGTTTTCTATAATCACCTAAAAACTTCTATTACATGTCTGACACACAGGCTCAGGATCATCTGAAGTTTTTCGTTGGTAATATTATGAATAGACCTGTATATTTTTTCAAATTTCCGTTGTCACGATATTTCAAGTCATTCTAGGAATAATTAAAATGAACTCACAAAGCCACAAAATGTATCAAATACTTCAAACTTTCAAAGCAACCTAATAATCAGATTATCTTCCACTATTCCAAGTGGAAGAAAATAGCACTCGGATATTTCACTATATAGCACCAAAGCGCAGATACACGTGTCTATTCTAACGACATGAGACATGGGGATATCCTGAGGAGCTATCTATGAGAAGAACCTCTTCAATCTTCTACTCATAGAGATCTGTATCCATCACGACGATAACATTTTCCTTGTCTACATGTAAAATTTTGATAATCTCGTCGTTCAGAGTTCATCTTTCTTTGTAACTGATATTATATGTTGAGAGTGGTTCTTGATCTAGCTTTTCATCTGAATCTTTCCACCTCGGTGTGATCAATGAGAAAACTGATAAATTCCACTGATTTCTTTATCTCTAATATTGGCACAGGTGTGGCGATACTAATATCGCCACACCTAAGGATGTCATTGCCACATCCCTAAGGATGTGGCAATGACAAAGGAATCATTTATTTTTCTCTGTTTAGATTTCTCCACACAAAATGAGGAACTGCTAATGAGATCGCCACAAGAAGCTACGAGTTTCATTGAGATATGTTAACGGTACTTCCATAGTATGGAACTATGGAGATATGAGCACTTTCTTGTAGCACCCCAACAGCATGAAATATTCTAATACATAAGCAACGGAGAAGGAAGTCCATAATCAACGTTTTCAAACTCTTGAGTGAAGTAAACCGACAACAAGTAGAAAACATCTAAATACCATACGAGACAGGATCCAACCACACAACCAGCTATCCCTTCCTTGTGTCAGAGGACTGTCGAGAGGGTAGGAAGAATTTGGTTCGAGTACAACATCTTATCCTGCTTCGACTCCAGAAACATCATCCTGAGCAGACTCATAGGAAACCAAGCCACCAAATGCGGACTACACTTCTGGGAATTACATTTACTGGATACTATGTGACTTCACAAATTCGGTGAAATTCCGTATTGGCGAGCACAAATAAAACACCCAGCGACGAGAAACCAGCAAATCAGGAATGAAGGAACATGTTTGAACTCATCACCATAACATCAAGTGTTCCAAAGCTGGGATCATCCACAAGGAGAAACACTATATCGAGAAGAATTTCAAAGAAGCTGAGTACATGTTGACCAAAGACGCATTCAGCTAGACTTGTGGGAAAATAGTCTACTTTGCAATTTCAACCGGAAAACGAGTGTTGAGAGGTAGAAGTACCCAGGTGACCTTTGAATAGTTTCAACTATTAGGAATTGATCTGTTATCATACGAAGATGATTTGTGTATACTAACAATCGAAACGTCGTGAAGAAATTATTTTGAATTTTGTTTTTATTTTTGTATCATTTTTTCATCTATTGTTTTGAGGTTTTTATTGTATTTTCGATTCAAGTTTTCATTGTTTGTATATAATTAACGTCTCTCTCATAGTGAAACCCATTATTGATTTATTTCCATTTCAGATCACACAAATTATGATTGCTTTACAAATAAGCTTGCTATTTTTTGCATTTTTTTACATTACTTCTGTTTTCAACAATTTTATTATTCAATTCATTCCCTTTATTTCATTTGTTCTTCTATAGTTTTCAAATGTGTTAACACCATTTTAGACAATGGAAATCTGGACTTTCCGATAATTTCGTATAAAAGCTGAGTTGAAACACAACGAGAAAGTTTACAAATACTCATGTATAAATGAGTAATGCAACTTGAATTCTTCACCCCTGAATATATCCAAAACACAAATTGTAAGTGGCAAAAATTCTATTATCCATTAGCTACTGATTATGAATATCAAACATTTAACGAACGAAACTCCTAAGCCGATACTCTGTTTCCTAATTGTAAAAAGTAATGATTGCTCATTATGAATGCAAAACGCTAAGACTGCTCGAACAAAATTTTGTTATTTCATTATGATTCGCTACAGCTGGTATAGGCAGATTTATAACACTTTAACAGATCCATCCTATTTTTTATTGCAAACGGGTCAAAAAACAAAAGATTTCATGAGAATTCGGGTCGTTTCATACCTGCAGTGGTGTGCGTTTGTGTATTGAATAAAAATACTGAAACGTTATAACTTCGTTCATGTATTTATATACAATTAATATTGTTAAAATATTTCAATTTGAAATGTTTGAATTAGGTATGCTTATTCAAGAAGATATCAAGCATAAGCAAAAATTACGTGTGTTGACTATAAACCACACGTAATCCTGTTGAATAAAACGTGGCTAAACATATTTAAATTAAAAAAAAAACAGTATATCATCCGATTAGATAGAAATGACGGATACGGGGGATAACCACTTTCATTCGAAGGGATTGCACTCATACAATCACACTATACAGCACAGATAATCATAAATGAGTATTGTCAATATTAATAGTATCAATATTATGAACACATATAATTATCCAAATAACCGATTGAATCTGGATTAATTATATAACAATAATGCTTCCTCAAATACAGGGCACATATAATATAGATGGGTGATCAAAACGCAAAGCTTTCAACTTGGGGAAGTACAATAAGTAATAATAACGGCAATATTTTCGGCACAATTTTAGACACAGGCGACTTAGTTATTATGAATTCTGGACAGAGCACGCGATTCACGTGTCCAAATGATAACCCCAGCCCCATAGATTTATACATAGTTTCAAATTCGACAAAATGCGAATGAGAAGTATTAAATGACTGCGGTAACAGTGACCACTACCCAACTTCATGCAAATACAATGACGTTTGGATACAAAGGGTGGTGTATAATAATAACAACGAGAAAAGTCGAGCTTTTGGGAAATTGGAATGGGACACATACACTCTCCTTCTGTCTGGAAAAGCGAATGAGATTACTGACGAGACTTATGAAGAACTGAATAATACCATGAATGGAATAGCGGACATCACAATACCCGAACAACAAACAATAAATAAAAGGTTATATTAATCCGTGGTGGGACAATGAATGCCAACAGCAAAACTTGAAACGTAAACAAATAATAAAAAAAATTAAACTGATACCACCCTTATATAACTATATGGAAGCTAGAAAAATCGTAGCTTGCAAAAAACGTGTTTCGTGTTTTTAGAAAGACGAAGAAGTAAAGCTTTCAACAATTTTGCTCCACACTAAATAGAGAATCAAACAGCTCTTATGTGTGGAACATGATATGAAGTTTCTCGGATCCCGCTGAAAATCACAAACGTTTTACATTGACAGAATTAAAGAAAATTTTAAAATTCAAAAAATTACTGCCCCTATAGTTTGTACGTTAATATACCGAAATAGTTAAAACGAATATTATTAGATGTGTATGACAAAATATTACAGGGTAATGCAATACCGGAGACTTGGAAAGACTTTTTGTTGATTGATATTAAAAAAACGTTGAAAGTGATAACGAATCAATGGAGAATCGTTCAGAATGGCAATTCGAATACCATCAGAAGCTACCTAGAAATCAAGTGGGCTTTTGGAAAGGCATGGGAACGATGGACAGCACAGCCTTCCCAGTTTCATATGTTTAAATGGCTTTCAGACTCAATAAAACTGGAATTGCGGTATTTCTGGATGTCAAAGGAGCCTACAACAGTGTTGATATCAATAAAATGTATAATTGTCTATTACAATATGGTGTTGAAACTGATATGACCAATTTGATATTCAGAGTACTGAACAACAGACGAATTCATATGAAAGACAAGCAAGAGGATATACACGGACCAGCCATTACGATAAAGAGACTACCACAAGGCTCACCTCTGAGCCCCCTTCTAGTCAATACATTTGTGACTTCACTTTTTACCAAAATACCTGGTAATACCAGCCTGTTAGCTTATGCCGACGATCTGGTGGTGTTATGCTAATGGGATAACATCAAGATACAGTACGATAGACAAACAACATTTCACAAAATGTAGATATATGGATGAGAGAACACAACTTGCAACTATCGACTGAATCGATGTGCTTCGAACGAGATACATTCTTTAGAGATTGAAATAGGTAATCAACAAATTAGGACAAAGAGTGAGGTCACATATCTGGGCACCATTATAACACATAATATGTAATAGGATAGAAACAGAAAAATAGATACAAAAAGATAACAAAGGTATAAACATAATTGAAACTTTCTGTAAAGTATGGTGGGGAGCGCATCCTTAAACTATGTTGATGGCGTTCAATGGATTGGTTAGATCTCATTCGGATTATGAATCAATTCTTTATGAACCTTGTACAGAAAAAATAGAGACACTGAAGAAAACTCATGTACAAGGGCTACGGATCATTATGGGTTACATGAAATTCATACCTGAGAACGCAGTTTATGGTAAAGCATCGATGAAGCATGACATGAGTAGATTGAACTCATTCCGTGACATGAAGTCGTAATTTTATGAATGAATTGAGTGTTTTTTCATATGATGTTATCTATATTTGGTACTGAAGAGCTGATAAGGCAAGTGGCTAATGGCGAAACATCGGATGTCTACCAGTGAGGATGACAGTGTTCCATGTAAGTGAAATTTTACCTCTTTCATTTACTGTATTGTGTAGGAATTCTACAAATGATATCTGATTGAATTCCATAACGAATGTTTGGAATACAAACTGAATGGAAAAAAATAATTTTTTGTATAATTCAGTATTTATATAAAAGTATTTATTTCGAAAGTATTTTTCTTTCGTGTAATTCAATGTTAATATGAAAGTAGCTGTTGAGAGAGATCTTTTCATTCCAGTTTGTGTCTGAAAGTTACTTTTTTGCATGATCTGCACATCTTTGTGTGGAGATACTTTTTTGAAATTGATTGCTTTCTCACTTTCATTAGAAAAGTCCCACATTTTTTGTATTAAGATGAAGAAGTAGAAAGCCAAAACCTTTTTTTTCCAAAAATTTACCTTTCCTAAAAATATACCCCTTTGAATTCCTCACTTGCTTGGAACTTAACAAAAATGTGAGCGTTTCAGAGAAAACACGTATTCAAACATCTTACTAGCTTTTAGTTTCGAATATGATACATACATACAAAAAATAGAATTAGTAGACACCAAATTAAGGAAATATGATATAGCTAACATTAGGTTTCGCGGAACAGTATCAGGACCAATATGATTTTGTATACACGGATCCATCAAAAATGACAGTATGGTAGGGATAGGAAAGGTATAAAGAAAGGGATCAGAAAGATTATGTATTTTCACTTTACAAATATATGTGATGTAAAAATATCTGCAATATATAAAGGAATGATGACATGCATTGGTAAGGGATGTAACTAAAATGCCATATCTACATATTCCAGCAGTGCTTTAGATACAATTAAATTCGCATTGATACCGGGACACGCAAATATTGAAGAAAATTGGCTAAATCGTCCCAGTTCTATATATTCCATTGAATATCAAATTAGGTAAACAATACTTCTTAACACACTTGAAAGTAAAGATAAGAAAACGTTTCCATGATCAATGAAAACACAGCAAACAGAAGAAAAGTGAAAAATATTTTAGTATCCACTCAGAATATCTTCAGATACCTTAGTACTGGTTCCAGCCATGAAAAGACGATGTCTGAAATCTAGACATTGCATCAATAGAGTACATTCATTCTAGATAGGGGTGAGTGATACACCTAATTGCGAATTTGGGAACAATAAACCATATTTTCTTTAAATGTTAATCGATATTATTCCTCATTACAATATTCACCTAGAGCTAATAGAAACCGGAATACTAGTACCCCTATTAGACATGTGTACAGTCCTGTATCTGAATGTAAGGATAATTGAGATACTGAACAAATTTATGATAAAAAATCAAATGAAACTATACAAGTGGGAGGGGGAATACATGCGTTCCTCATCTTCGGTACATCCTAATTTATTTTCATAAATCATACCTAGTTTTGTACTATTTGTCATGAACCCTCCAGTACAAAAATAAAGCAAAGAAGACACAGAAATGATCAAAAGACCAAAAAACGGACGCAGGGTAGCATTACGCAAGAAGACGTGCGTCCCCGGGCGAAGCTTCTGTTCCATGGCGGCAGTTATAAAACAGAAGGAGTGGTGGTCGAATGCACCGGAGAAGAAAGCAAAGGCCATACAAGAATAGAGAGAGAGTTAGGTTTTCATAATGACTTGGAATGTTAATGAATGATATACTTTCATTACACTCATCGGGAATTTTACATTCAAAAACAATATTTGCTATTCAAAGAATGTAAACTTTCACGAACGGAGACAACTGTGTCAAAGCTATTTTCCGGGATTTTGACCATGGTCTGCATCTGAAATATGAAAGTCGTGTTCCGTCTTGCAACGAAACCATTCACTTGAGCCTAAAAGAGTTAAATGGAATTTAGTTTGCAATAGAAGGGGGCAGACGCAGAATAATAATAAAAAAATTCTGTGCTACCTTGTCGATTACATATTCAGTGTAATGTGTTGCATTTGAACATACTACGGACAAAATAAATATTTCTTTTTCATCAAATGTTATGTTGTTTTGTCAAAACCACCGAATGATATACGCTTTTCTCCATGCATTGGTTATTCTTTGCACTTTTCCGGAACTTGCATTATCCATTTCAATCACAGTCTACCATTAGCTCAAAACATTCTTTTGAAGTGAGCTGTTCAGAAATTTGATACATTAAAAAATGCTTCTCACAGAAAGTACTGAAGCATTCAACCAAAAGTAAAAACACTTTTGGGTGTTTGATTGAAAAAAATATATCAATTGATAATGCGAATATTTCATATTTTTGTTACTCACCGTATACACACGACTATGAGAAGTTTTTTAAGGTTTGTTTTATCAAATGAATGTTTCAGATGATACTACATTTTTCACTTTTTATTCGACTCAATCATGAATATTACTGGAGTTTTATCCCAATACCAAATCGTTATTTTTAACACCTCAACACGTCTTTCGATCACCAAGTGATCATCTTCAAGAGGAAAGTTAAACAAAACGTACATACAATGTTATCTTTATTTATACCTTATTTATACATACCTCTGCTAGGTACCTGCGGCTTGATTGAGTATTTAATTATTTTACAATGTTGCCTTATCTACTAGTCTTAAATTAATTTTGCAATGTTGCCTTATGTAATAGTCAGGTAAATCTAATAATTAAGATATTATTTGAACAAGCTATATAGTACTATTAGGTATTGTCCACCATCGTTATTCATAATATGATTATGTTTACTTATTTCTACACTCTCATAGACATCTAGATGCCTGTTGTTTACTTGTCTAACTAGTCTTAATGAACTGGAATGGAATGGTTTTGTTGCAAAATATGATGGGCGACTGCTGATTTTTCTGGTCTTCCATATTTTAGGTGTGCTAAGTGTTTCGTATATCTCATTTCAATATATCTTCTATTCTGTCTATAATATTTTACATCGCAGTCTTCACATTTAATTTCATGAATGCAGACTTTTCCGAGTTCTCGACTTTGTCCTTTAGAGTTCCTAAAAGGCTCTGTAGTATATGACTTGTTTTAAATACCATGGTATTTAAAACAAACCA
>WOGL01000051.1:0-22875 GCA_015342145.1 Leptinotarsa rubiginosa | reverse complement strand
CATCGATATAACTAGGAATCACAAGAAACCCTTCAGCAAAAAAAAATCGCGTTTTTAAAATATTTCAAGGGATGAAAAAGTAGAAAATATTTTCACAGAATTTTTCGTCATGAAGTAAGAAAATGATATGGAAAATACCAGTTCATATCAATAAATTATTGAAGATTTATATAGATCTTAAATTAGAGAAAAATATGTGAATGTGAATGAAATCACTCGAAGGAGTGTATATTACGGAATAATGGGAAGTATATGCGAAAATAAATGTGCAAAAATTTAAATACTCATAGATTTACCACAGATATGTATGATTTTACAAAGTCTTTTTATAGGTTAGTAAGATTAACATGTCAGCAACTTGTTTTGCATAAATTGCAAGTTAATAGTTTAAATAATCTATTTTAATGATTTCTTATCGAATTGGTTGATTCACGAGTATGAAATAAATATAAAGAAATGTCATGTAAATATGAAAATAAGTTCAATTTATTTGTTCATAACCCATCTTTCTAAGAGATGAAAAAACTCTATGAGTTTCTGAGATTTTTTATATATCTATGATGATTTTTGCTTGAATAGGTGTCAAAAATAATCTTTGATATATCCCAAGAATGCAAATAAATTTCATTGTGAATAATCATCTTACACTATAGGGTGCGACTGAAAGAAATGTATGCATAATTGAAAAATGAATTAAAGACTGGTTTAAAAATTTTAAATATTTTAATTCACTTCTCAAAGTTCAAATAATAGTTGACCGCTAAATTCGAAGGCAAAAAAGGTATATAAAAGTATACTAAAAAATGTGAAAATAAGCATACAATTCAAAATTTTTATTTTTTTCAGATGAAAAATATGTAACACATATATGTCATATATCAGAATTAGAGGACTGTTTTATTTTCTAATCACAAAAAACTTTTAGTAATCAAATACAAATGGTAAAATACTATTCGTAAAATGACCTAATATATCAATTTACTCATTCAATAAAGCTCATCTAGTAAAAATATTACTTTGAAATATTCCTGGAAAAAATTGAAGGTCTAGTTTATTTTCGATATAGCGAATCATGTGAAACCAAAAAATCAGTTGAAAGTGATTGAGTTTCATATCAATTCATTACAATGTTCGATTCAATTCCATTCCAACTGAAATTTGGCTAGGAAATTGTGAATATTTCATACTAGACAATTCCAAAAACTACATTTTTTGAAGTTGAAGTTGAAGACGATTTCAATGAAAAATATATCCAAGTTAATAAATAGGTATTATCAAAACTAAGAATTTTTTTTTTTTGTTTTTTCATCACTTGTAGTTTAACAGACGTTAGTGTAGTTTCGTTCTTCAAGGACATTTTCAAACGAACAGTAATGTTATTCACAAACAAAAGGGATAAAAAAACATAAAATGTTTTATTTCTCATTTTTCATGATGATCCACGTAATAACAACGGCTATATACATCAATTTATTAAATATTATTATTATTCCGATAATTGAAATTTTCATTGAAAAACTTAGGTGTTTTCGATGATATCTTCAAATCATTATTCACCTTCTGTCAAGAATTCCAAATCTCAGTGTCAACATCGACCATAATGATCGAAGGTTGTGAAACCAAGATTTCAGACATGTATGAATTCATCAATAATGAATTAAGTCAATACGTTACCTTTGTCGTGATTTGGAAAAGTAGATTGTGACGAAATAAAGTTATAGTTTTGTTTTTCATATGAAGCTTCGTGATAAATGAAGAAAGTGATATCTCCCTCTGTTGTAGCTTATTTAGAAAAATTGAGACTTCGTAAAAATGATGCCGGATCTTTTTTGTAGAGAATTTTATAATAAAATGAAAAATTAATAACTCATTTTATCGATCTACGGATAACTCTCGAGACATCCAAAAAAGTGTTCTCTTTTCCATTGACTCCTATCAAAATTGGACATACTGCTTAAATTTATTTGGACTTTTTTGAGGTTGTTTTCATGATGAAATAAAAGTCAAGTAAAACATTCAGTCGAAGTAAAACATTCAGTGGAAAACTGTTCCAATGTTACTAGTTTCTTAATTGATGTTTCATTCACAACAACAATCACATAAATTTGTTGTAAACTGTAAATGTAAATTTTGTAATCGACAGTTTTCCATCAATTTCTGAAAGATAACAAAAAAATGAATTTCACTTGGTCTCATGCCAAACAAATATATTCATCTATTGCAATTTTATCGGTAGGTGGAATATAATACTCACTGGTTCAATAACTTATGCTCTGCCAAAACTAAGATAAATTGAAAAATAGTAATTCTCACCAATAGATACCTTCAATCTTTGCCAAATCATTTCCTATACTATCCGAACAATCAGAGAAAAAATAAATTCCACTGTGATATTTCCAAATGAATTGGAACTAACAAAATAATACATCTTTGAAATGAATGTCGAAACCTTGTTGGTCGTTTTAAATCATTCGATGCGTTAGCAGTGGAAGTTTTTCAAATATTTCTTCTTATCAAGCTTTCATATTCTGGAAATGAAATGAATCTAGATTGACAAAGAATCTGGTCTAATGCAAATAAAAGGCAAACTGAAAAGTTAACCTGAATTACTGCGTAATAAAAACCTCTCAAGAGTCAGTAACTTATTTACTCAAAGATTTCGTAAAATGGCTGACGGTTCGTTCTCAAATCTAATACTGTTGAAAAACGCTCGATTTGAAATATGGAAGTTGTGGTGAAATTCTGGATAGGCTGTACTATCCGATTTCGAAAAAGAATTGGGTCTACTTACGTACTTTGACGTGCAGATTATGAAACCGAAAGGAAAAATGGTGCTCTCCCTCATTTTCAGAGGTACAGCCCTCCAGAAATCCGAGAATTGCAACTTTTCAGGATCCTTTTTGCAAAATACAAACCGTCACACCTCATTCCACACATCTAATTTCACGTATTCGACACTTTTCAGGTTGAAGTTTGACATTTTTTCTCTAAGAAAAGTTATTTTCTTCATTCTATATTCAATATGAATTTCTACAAAATGAATAGGCCATGAATCGAACAAGTTCTATAAAAAAACTGTATTAATTTATGGAGCTCTTTTTTGGTTTTTACGTTTTTAAGGTTAACGTCTTACCCACTGATCACTATCAACATTCACAAATTCAAATGAAGTGTTTTGCCTTAATTATTGAGATCTTTAATTGTAGTTTCGTTCAAATTTATGTTTGAGTTTTTTATAAATCCCTCACGCCAAAATGGACATTCAAATCATACGAATTTCGAATAGTAGTATCCGACAGATACCAACTGTTCTTTACCGAAGTGTCACTAGTCTATAACCTTAAAATGAAGATTGTCACCAGAAAACAAATGCATTGTTAAATTGAGTTCTTGAAGGGAAAATTTCAATTATTGAACCGAGAAGTATCAAAGAAGGTGAAATAATATGTGAATGTTGTGTTTTTCCACAGTTTTTATTGCGCAAAAATAAGGTTGAGAAGCTGCAACTCTGAAAATGAGGGAGAGAGCCACTATTTTCTTAAGGATTCGTAATATGTACGTCAAAATACGTGATCAGACCAATTGTTTTTCGAAATCGGAGGATGCAGCCCATCCAAAATTTTACCGATGTTTCAAAAAAGTATTGTTACTATTAAAAAAATTATTGGACTTGTCAAATATTTATACTACACGATTCCTTTTTGGGGTGACTTTTCAGTTTGCACTCCATTACACTTGATCAGATTCTTGGTTGATTTTATTTTTTTCAAATTTCAGATTGTGTGAGTTTGAAAATCCCAGATTCCGCACCAAAAAACAGTTAAAAAATATTCGTATTGATATTCAGTCAAAACTATGCTGTCGCCTCGTAAACCAAATAGGAACAAAACACTACCCAGACACTAGACAATCACAGCCAGTCTCGATTGCATTCCTGAGAGATGCCCTTCGGCATCCCAGAATTGCCCATTACGGCACTGACCGCAAGCAGCCATCTAGGTAGCTTACATTATTACCGACGAGTAACTTCCCAATTCACGAAATCCCTGCCGCTGCTGTTTAATGCTGATAGCTAAAGTAAGGACTATCCAACAGGATACTACAGGATAAACTGGCTTAATCCGCGACTTACTTTAAAGGCTCTCCCCGCGTACGTCGCAACATTCTAAGAAGTGGCTTTCGAATTTCGAGATCGCTGGGGATTATGATGTTTAGAGGAGTTGTCGAGTGAGGGGGTCGAAAGGAGTTAAGATGGACGCGATGGGTGAAAAGTGGATTAGGGATCATTTCGGCTCCCTTAATTTGTTGTCCCTAATTCCGGATTCCCAGCCGATATGGATAATTATGGAATACCCTATCTTAAACTCGATTGAAGTATATTTATGTTACTGTTGATAGATCCACGAGTATAATATCACAAAAAGTGATACTTTATCACTTTCACTTCTCCTTCTATATATGGGGTTTTTCATAAAAAAATTCCGAATTTCGATAATTGATAACGGCCATCTTGTTGAAGCTACATCTGTCAAATTCTGTCAAATTAGTTGTCATTTATTCAGTTTGTTCTACCGAATCACCACGGACGGATAAAGCATTCAAGAACACTGCAAATAATAAAATTGTTTTATCAAAACAATGTGATGAATAAATTTGAGTACACTGATTCAAAAAACGACCAACTAATACCCGTGTGTCGATAAAGCGCAAGATCTGCTGTAAACATCGCCGCTGTCTATGAGAGTGTGCAGGAGAACCCTAAGCGGTCTATTTCGCGCCGCTACAAGAACTCGGCCTTTCGCAGATTTGAATTTGTCATCGTGACTTGGGCCTCCACTCGTACAAAATTCAAGTGGCCCAGGAATTGAAGGCAAACGACCATATATAACGAGGTGTGTTCGCCGAATGGGCTCTGTTGGGGCCTCATTTTCAGCATTGAGGCCCATTTCTGGATGAATCGGTACGTGAACAAAGGAGATTTTCGAATTTGGAACGATACCAATTCACATGAGATCCAAAAGCGTGTAATGCATCCCGAAAAATCACTTTTTGGTGTGTATTTTGAGCTGACAGCATCATCAGTCCATATTTCTTCGAGAATGCCGTTAGCCAGACCATCACTGTCATCGGCGAACTGAATTGGATAATCTGGACAAGAACGACATGTGGTTTCAACAGGACGGCGCTACATGCCGCACAGCTCATGCCACATTGGATATTCTGCACGAGTGATTCGAGGGCATGGTCATCTCACGTGGAGGTGATGTGAACTGGCCACCAAAATCGTGCGATTTGACGCCGTTGGAATTTTTCTTGTCGGGTTTTCTTCAGTTGCAGGTGTATGCGAATAAGCTACAAACCACAGCGGTCCTCAAAGCCAAATTAATTTTAATTCAAAGATAGGAAGCGCCTAGAGAAAAACCTTATACAAAAGGGCTTTTTTTCAGTTTGTATCTGAAAGTAACTTCTAAGCATAATCTATACATATTTATAAAAAGTTCATTTTGAAATTATTTGCTTTCTTTCTTCCTTTTCCCACATTTTTTTGCATAAATATGGAAAAGTGAAAACCAAAAATATTCTTCCACAAACAATATTCTTTCTACAATCACTCAACAAAATGTGTTTTTTCGAAACATTAATTCGATTATAACTATTCATAATATATGGAACAAAAAACTGAAGCATTTTTTCTATCTCATTATTGTTTATATTTTGAAAACTGAAAGTGCAATCTTCAAAAATAATTCCTCGTCGCTCAATAGTGAGTCTTTAGTTTATGAAAACTGTAATTGTATTTAGTCTGTCTCTGGTACTTTTTCAACATTTCAAAATGAAGCGTCAATTTAACATGTTCTGGTGTTGATCAGACCATTGATTTCGAAACACCGTCGTACTAAAACAGTGAGTGTGGCAGGAATACTTATCAATCTGACCCCATTCGGAAACAGTGTAACTGACCCTTTCTTTTTTTATATAAATCAATCACATTCCCCAAATTGGATCCGTATGGTAGTCCTCACTTAGCGTGGAACTTCCCATGGACATTATGTTGCACAAAAAAGTTTTGAGTAACTCAATGAAGTTATCCGATAATCCAAATAATTTTCTTAGCAAGACGTCATACGCAGTTGGGAGATTTTCGAAAATCCGTATCTAATCGGAATTTCTAATATAATGTAGTGAAGATCTCAAAAAACGAATTAGTGTTGACAAATTCATTGACAATCAAGCTATACTATTGAATCATTGTGTACTTGTCAATATACTGTTATAGTTTAATGGAAAGTTTGTTCGAAAAGTTCAAAGTTCTCCATTGAATCAAAAATACATTTGATTCAAAATTTCCACCAAAAATATAAGTGAAAGGTTTTTTCAGCTTGACACTACAACTTTCAATAGCCTGTCTAACTGAAGTTCCAATTTCTCATTTGATTGATAATGAAATGAATTCAATTGTTCTTTTAACAAAAAAAAATTTCCTGCGTAAATCGAATTATACATCTTTTTTTCTTTCAATGACCAAATTTTCATACAGAATTACAATGAATATATTTTGTTAAGAAATGTGAATAATATGATAAGTGACTTTCTCATCCATTGTGTCCAATAAAAACATTTGCTTCAATTTTCTCAACAAGCCTTTGGTGAATTAATCGAAAGACACATTTGTTCTTTCCGCCGGTTTATATATGAAATAGGAATTTGTAGGTACATTGAAAAATGTTCGACAAAATTCATAAATTTCATTTCTTTTGCTACTTCTGAGTTCCCCATTTTCAGTTTGTTGAATAAGAATTGACATAAATCATTCTTCAAGAATAAATGGTTCCAGATCTATATTTATATTTCATGGTTGTTTGGCATCCCTTTTGATTTCGATAAAATTTTATCAAGGTTGAAATATCGCACATTTGTATATCGACATTCATATTTATCACAGAGAAAATGTTCATTTATCTATTCAAAATAATCCACCAACTCAATAAAACTATCAAATAGTCATCATCTGTAGAATTTTCAGAGCTTTACAAAGACAAAAGAGTATCATGCTGAGAACAAATAGAAATTTCACATAAACGAAAATCTTTCGTAATCAAAATACTTCCCGAAATAAGAATTTTTTGTAACTAAAAGATTCGAAATGAAATTATTTCTATTCAGTTCATTCGAAACTACACAATTTGATTCATCGAATGCTCTATTCAAATCACTGAAAGAACTGTAGAATAAAGTCATTAAATTCATTTTCAAATTGGATTATGATGTAAATCACTGGAAAAATAGTGATCAACATGCATATTCAACAAAGCATTTAAAAAATCTGAATGTTTCCAATATTACATGAAATATCGCTAATCAAACGATTTTTTGCCAAATTATTTGTAAAATATCAGCATTACTTTTTTTTGGAAAGAAAGTTTTTGGCTTTCTAGTACTCCACCTCGATACAGGAAAATGTGGTGTTCTTCCAAAGAAAGAAAGGAAGTAGTCAATTTTGAAAGAAGTAACTTCATGCATAGATATATAGATCATGCAAATAAGTAACTTTCAGACGCAAATTGAAAGAAAAGGCATTCCTGAAACAGCTACTTTCATATAAACATTGAATTACACGAAAGAAAAATTATTTCAAAACAAATATTTTTATATGAACACTGAATTATACAAAAAACACTTTTCTCTACTCAGTTTGTATTCAAAACATTCGTTATGGAATTAAATCAGATATCATTCACAGGATTTCTACACAATATACTAAATGAAACGTTAAAATTTCCCTTACATCGAACTCTGTCATGTTCACTGGTAGACATCGATGTTTCGCCGTAAGACACTTGCCTTACGGCTTTTCAGTACCAATCTGGATAACATTTTAAGAAAAAAAACACACAATTCATTCATATATTACGAATTTTTATGTCACGGAATAAGTTTGATCTACTTAGGTCATCGATGACATCGTCATGACATTCATTCACCTATTTGAGTAAATCCCAGCATTACATTGTTATCAATATTTTATATATTCGTTACATTTTTATTAAAGCGAATCAGTTCCACTTTTTTCGTTCTCATATAAATTGTTTTTCCCCTATTTCAAACATTGTAAGTTTCTTGGAAAAATAAAATGTTATTATTATTTTAAGGAATTACCTCCATTTCAATTTTTTTCAAATTTTCTAAGATAAAAAAGGTCAATATAAAACAGCTATCCCAACACTAAATATTTTCATTTCTTCTTTCAGTCTGGACCGGGTAATACAGTCGGAAGCGTCGACATAAATGGTCTGACTCGCGAAAAATCCCTTTATCCGCCTCTTATTGAATCTTGAGTGAATTTGACGGTGATATCATAACATTTTTAGGTTTACTCGACACACATATAAAAATAATCGGATCCGGAGTGAAAGAGAATCTCGATCTGACAAGGTCGAACCCCAATCCCCCAATATAGAACGAGGGGGAACTACTGTCTGAGCTTTCAGTGGCTCTCTTGTTGCCTTCTTTCAGAAGGAAGCATAGGCGTAGAAACGGGGTATGATGGAATTGAAATGTAAAATTTCAATCACTATTATTTTTTATCAGAAATGACAAAACGCTGAAATGAGAATATAATGAAAAAGGAATATTGAAGTTTTTTTAGATACAAACAGGAATGAAAAATCATCTGAAACAACTACCTTCAAATATAACATCGCATACAGTTTATACTTCACATTACACAAATGTTTGGCGATATTATTCCAGTAGATGACTGTATTAATTGTACTTCTTCACTTTGTTGAATAAATTTTTAGCTGTGAGATGAATAAATGAATTTCGTTGAAGTATCTGAATATATTTGTTATGGAAAGAACTGTGTACCTAGTACAAAATTACTTTTTGTTATTTGATTAGTCTTGATGATTACCATTACACGAAATTTCCGTTCCAAACATGTTTTGCCAAATATTTAATCACTTCTAAAATTACTTTCGTCTTTGTTTGCATAGAAAACAAACTGAATATTGTAGATTTGTAATATCATCAATAGCTATTTTCATAATTTGTGATATTTAAAAAATTATTCGAAAAACAACAGTCAGTCTGTGACTTTTTTCAATCTCTATAATCCATAAAATAATATCAAATCCTTCGTCAGAAATATTCATTACCTCAGCCCCCTCAATCAAATACATATAGATCAGAATCTGCATATAGATTTTGAAGGACAAAAGCAAAAAACAAGGAAACAAATAGTATCTCTCGTGGTATTTTTCTATACTTTACTTGCATCAATTTAATTATCGTTCGTTCGTCTCAAAAGTGTTTTACCGCCATACCAATGAAATTTCTTGAATGTACAAAATTGACTGACAATATTGTTTCCTGTTGACTTTTGCAGATTCAGACTCTTTCATTTCCAAATATCAATCGATTGCAAACAGAAATGAAGAAAATGAAGAAAAGATATCAAATATGAATTGCAATAAACAATAATCCGAAAAAATATACATTATATGTGTGTGTACGCATTCTTTGAACTTCCTTTTGAATCAGTGTTCATTTCTATGTACAATCACTGCTTCAAATCACTTGATGTTTCTGCCTCAGGTCTATATGCAGTTCTTAGATTTTATTGTTCATATTTGGAAGTTTGGTTTCCAAAATTTGCAGATTGCATGAGAAACTACGCTTGAAAAGAAAATTGTTTTAAACAACGACTCGTTCAGTCAATTTGAGGTAGAAATTAAAAACAGTTGAATCCTGACTTAGGGTTCTACAAATCAAAAAAATCAACTCATGAATAATTTCAAATCATCCAAATGAGTAGGTTATCACTTGAATATTGTCATGAATACAAAGTATTGAATTGTTTTTGAATAGCTATTTTGAAATCTCTCTTCGATATTTTTTCTCTTTGTTAAGATTATTTTCTATATGTTGCCAGTTAGATCCAACTATTTCGTAGTTAATTTTGCCTTTCAACTGTCTGAAAAGTGTAACGTTACTCAATTTAACTGTAGTACTGTAGATATTTATCACTGTGAATAATACTGATTTCATCATTTTTAACTCTAAAGCTTTTAGTATTGTAAAACGCCTATTGGAAATCCTTAGGTTCATTAGTTTCCATCCAGAAGCAACAAAATTATTTCAAAACCGTTCCAAATTTGAATAGCACAAGAATTGAACATATGAATCAGCATATTATAACAATGGTGCCCCACAGGGTTCTATACTGAAACCGGTGTTATCTCTTTGTCTCCATAATATTTAAAAACAATCGTACATTGATTACTAGATATTGAACAATTCAAAAGAAGAATTACATCAAAGTTGCAAGGCAATCAGTGAGAGAAAATTAAAACAGAATGTCATTGAAACTGTATCTACTTTTGAATGTTCACTGCATTAACGTTTGAATTGTAGGGTTATTATCATTGGAATTTGTCCATTCAGACCTCACATGCACAAAATAGGGCTTCATAACGAAGGCTTCGTTGCTTCGAAGCAATTATAGGGATCATTAGGGTCTAGGTTAGGACAGGTTTGAGTGGAATTCAGCATAGGTTGATAGGTGTTCTTTTTCAAACGTTTTTCATACTCAATTCGGGCGAAAAAGTTCACTGTTTGCCGATTTTGGTGATTATTACGTATTTGAAATCCTCATCCAAAAGTAAAACGAAATGTGTATCATCCGCGGTGAATAAAATTTAAAAAAACCATGCGTATTTTAAGGGTATATGTCAAGTCCATGGAGGAATATTTCAACTATGAAAAGGAGATGGAAGTTTAGGGTTTAGGTTCGATTAAGTTAGGTTTGAGTTGCCTTCAGCTTAGCGGCTGATGTTGAGCAAATGTTGTGGGGATGATTGGGGTTTAAGTTAGGTTGGGTTATGTTTGAGTTGATTTCAGCCTAGGTTAGGTTCATGTATGTTAGATTTTTTTCTGAGGGTTTTTCTTCCTCACAACTTTATTCTGACGGAAAAAAATTCATATATGTATCCACAGTTCTCTCAACAACTCTGATGGTATCGGAAACCGATAACAATCTCTTGATCGCCCTTTCCGAAAACGTCTCCTACCCGCTCGTGCATGCACTGCCCTCCTTTTCCACGTAAGCATGCATCACATCGTGGGGTGCCGCTTTCGAATTTTTCTACTTAGGTTCCGGACGGGGGAGAAACGTTTTAGGGTTGCACAAAACAACGGGGGAAAATATTAATACTGTCTCTTAAAATATGCGCCGAATACGAAAACCCAATGAATGTAATCGCGTTTCGCGAAAGGGTTGGCATACCTGAGTGCTGGCGATAAATACAAATTAAATCAAAATAAAAAGGGGTGTGTGACTTGGCGTTTTTTGTATGCGCTCCAACCCGGAAATGGGAGCTTAAATGAAAGTTTGTTTGTTGGGGATCGGAATCGCTGTCGACAAGGGAGATCGGTGAAAATATATTGTCGGGGAAATTCCCCGTCAAATGGAAATCTAAAAGATCATAAGTGAAAATATCTTGTCGATGCAAAATGGAATAATAAGTGTTTGAAACGATGAATAAAATATTCTCCATCTCCAGAGAGAAAACATATTATATCACATTCATTACAAATAATTACTAATGAAAATTGGAAATCCAGTACTTTATCATAAGTTAATTTCAAAGATTTCATGAGAAACAAAACTGCCTCATCGAAAACCTCAATTATATTATATTATAAAATCATAAACATTTTCCAGCATCAGTATCTTTCAACTTCATCTTCAAGTGTTAACAGAAACCAGATTGTGATAACAAGAAGCTGAGCGAACTGATTCAATTATCAAACCAATCGTTGTTGAAGCCATTCGTCAATGAGAAATCCCTTGTATCGATTTCAATTACGATTCTTATTACAAGGAGTATTCTTCTTTCACATTTTCAATACACTATAAGCATATAATAGAAGCCATACTTCAATAAATTAGCTGCTTAAGAAATAATTGTCAGCAAATTACCGTATAAAGATGATCAACAGAATACCTGTACACCAAATTTGAAAAACGAGACAGCATCAGTAATAAAATCTGACCACTTTTCAGATGAATTATTTCTAACCTCAAACACTCGTCTAATCAACGGTCCTTCAGCATACCTTTCTTTTACAGGTCCAGTCGTCCATTTGGGTTACCACAACTGAAAAAGCGTAAAATCGAGATTGCTAGCATGGCTACCGTGGCTAAAAGCTTCACTAAGACTTTAGAAACATTAGAGGATAAACGGCGAAAAAAATCCGAAGACGTGAAATCCCTTCTCCTTCCTCAAAAGAAACGAGTGCTACCTCCCTCGAATACCGCCAGCCCCGTGAAAAAGAGCCCCAAGATGTCTTGCGACGAAGGTGCTGCAGAGGCAACGCTGATACGCGAAACCGAGGCCGCTCTGAAAAACCTATCGGGCAGCTGGCCAGGCCCTAGAGGAGGTTATACGAGTCACCACGAAGAGGCACCGGCATTTGAAAATCTTTTCGACGAGAAGAAGGCCAGCGTTAAAATGTCCCCATGCTCGACGTCTAACTGTAGCAGCGATAACGCCAGCTCGCTGAAAGATGTCATAACGCTGAGGGAACAGCACGAGCATGAAGAAAGCTCTGATGAAAAATCTAACAGCTCCAAGTGCCAGAGCAGTCCAAAGTCCAGCGACAGCAGCAAATCTAAGACCAGCAGCCGGGTCCAATACCAGTCTCCAGACTTCAACGAACTCGTAGACGATTCTTCGAACGAACTAGAAATCGATATGTCTGAGGCTGCTTCGGAAAAAAACGAGTCAAACGATAAGTCTGACCAAGAAAAGAAAAAAGAAGACCCTAAACAGCCTTCGAAATTTCTCTCAGAAACCACAACGTTTCACTCCTTTCCTCGTACTCCTGCCAATCCCTCTCCGTTCTCAACCACATCTGCGTTTCGTCCTCCTCAAACTAAAAATCCTCCCCTGGGTCCGTTTCCCGCTGAGGCTACTTTCGTTGGGTATCCTGGTGATTCTTCGCCGGCCGTGGATAAAGCTAAGAGTATAACGACCTTGAAACCAACAGAGACCAATGCCGAACCCCAAGTGAAAAGTCCTGAAGGAGCCAGTAAACAATACACTATATTACAGCCGGCAGGAGTGGGATCTAGAGCTGCCAGTACTTTGCAGGAAGTGGCGAGAGAGGGCGTACAGAGCGTTTCTGCTGTCAGTAGCGCTCCTGTTGGTGAAGGGAGTAGTAAAATAGCAGCACCGCCGACAGTGGCTCCTGGGTCATTATCACCTAACAGCATTGGTAGAGGTGAGTGTAGACGTGGCATGCTTTGAGAAAATATCAAGTAAGAGATTGAGAATGATGAATAATGTCTGAGATGTGATTCACTCCTGAGAAAATTACGTCAAATTTTGAGTCCAACATTCTATTCATTTATGAAACTTCAACTCGATCGTTGATAATGTTCCAATTAGGTTAAAAAATACTGACCATATTCGAGGCAGCATATAAATTGTAGACGTATTTTATTTATTTATTTATTCAAAGTAAACCTACAGAATCATATACAATTCCAAATGGCATATAAACAATATCAATAAAAAATAGAAAATATAAAAAATAATTATAAAACAAACACAAAAAACAAAACGAATTTGAAACAAATTAAAACTAGCAACTGGGGCAAGTTGAGAGTATTAGAAGTAATTGATCTTCCGATCCGATCCGAACTGTAGAATCATTTGAGTAAATATAATCTAGGGAGGATCCTTGATTATTAAAAGTGATTTCAGTTGATGCTTCTACAGGAAAACATCACCTCTGCTTTGTTCGTTGAGGAAGTCTCTGTGTTTTTCGAAGTTGAATCTCATCACTCCGACATTTCTTGGCCAGAAGCCTACCTGCACATTTCCTCCTTTTTTTTTCAAACGTAGCAGTGACCACAAACCTTTTAAGATGATTTGGGCTGCTTGGTATCACTTTTACGTTAAGCATGTCTACATCAAAGCGTTTACTTCACGTTCACTCTTGTACTTCTTTTAACTCTATTTTTGTCAGCGCCAAAGAATCCATTTTCAGAGTTCTCTTCACCAACATCAGCAGTCCACAAATTTTTTTGGTCGCCGTCTCCTGCAGTTTACTTCTTTGAATTCACCTTCCTGTTTGCAGATCACTTCCATTATCGAAGATGAATTTCATTATCGTTTTGAATAAGGTTAATAACGTCTTTGTCTACTTTTTCTTCTTGATTTGCTATTGGAATTGTTTTATTTGTTACAGACCTTGATTGTGTCGTCGAGTTTACACTGGATACGATGACAATACTGTTGATTACTATACCTTCTCTTTCTGGTATTAACTGAAGGTCAAGTTGTTTTGGTTTGTTTTGTGTTTTTTCAGCTACTTCTTGTTCCAGATCATGAATTCTCAGCACTAAAAGACTATTGTTCTCCCTGAGAAGAAGATTATTTTTCTTCACTTCTGCAATCAGTTGCTTCAGTAGATGTTTTTCCACTTTTAAACTTTTAACTTCGCATTTGGAATTTTGCGATGTATCACACAAATTTCGATCACAATGAGTAATTATGTGGCTGTCGCCAATTTCGAACTACAGTCTCTCTGCGCAGCTTCTATGATAGTATTCATTTCCGTAATATTCATTGTCTATAATGAGTCGACAATTATGAAAATATTGAAAGATTCAAACAGTTCAGATTCTGGTTCAATTCCATTATTATTATTATTATCATTATCGCACCTTGAATTGAACAATTCGAGTAAAATAACATTTCACGGCTAGCTTTCACATTTCCTTCAACTGGCGCTTTTAACTAGCTAACTGCCGTGCCGTTAGGCATTTGTTATGAAGATGTCTAGATAGATCCTGAAAGCCTCTCCTGGAGACTGCAGAAATTTCGTGGTCATTCCAATTTTTTTGAAAAAATTTCCAAGAATGCAATGATGCGTATGAGAAGTAGGTCAGAGAATTGTGAATGCAATTAGCCCAGGTTTTTCTGGTTTTAACGTTCAAAAGACAATGTCTACAATTTCATTGGTTAAAATGGTATAGAAATATTCATAATTGAGATACAGAAAATAAATCAACAGTCTCCATGCGGACCCCATGTGGATGGTTTCAATTGTGAATGAAATAATATTGATCGCGAATAACAGTATTATCCTCAATTATTGTGTCGCTTCTGATTGTGATTCCTGAATACACAAACCATTTTACTTCTTCAAATCTATCTGGAGTTAGTGCCTTCAATAAATGAAATCCATTCATTTGTTATGTAACATACATTGCAGATGGAGTATATTGATCGCAATCATCAGAAAAACTCGATTATGATACTTTTATCTGAAGAAGGTAGTTAAAATTCATGAAAAAATGTAAAATTTCAGATATATTCCAGAGGTTATGATTTGTATAGTCTAAAATATAATTAAATCTGATAGTAAATGCATGAATGTACTATAACAATCACTAGACGAGAATAAGTTAACCAAAAAATTAAAAATCACATCAGAAAATATAGAAAGAAATATAAAGTGAATAAGAAACGTTAATTTGTATACAAAATAAATTATTGGGATCTGAAATGGGGGTTATAAAAAGCAAAAGTTAGAGATAACAGTTGAAAAAGAGAAAAAAATTAACTCAAACCGCGTTACGTCAAAACTTCTTGGTTGTTAGTAGCCATAACCTGTTATAATTCTTCATAAATTCTGTAACTGAAATTCTTATAAATCAATAACAACATATTCATCAAACCCTGATAATTTGTGAAACGTATTCATTTCCGTGCTAGAAATCGCACAGTGACAGATAAGACCTCGGTAATCCTAGCATGCACAAGTTTCGACATATGAGAGTTGTCGTTCGTAGCGGGCGACAGATGATTAACGGAAAGACAGAAACTTACTTTCGGTACTGATAGATTTTATAAAATTTAATTGAAATAGTAAACAAATTATTCAAATAATTTTTTCCAATGTCCGTGTCCTAACGTAGTGCCAAGTCATTGCATTCGGTTATAACGAGCGCCCTGAATGAAATTACAATAGTTGCATTATCCACAGATATCACTCTGACGTAATTTGAAATGAGGAACTCTAACATGATAATTTCTTTTGCAAAAAATGATCAAAATAAAGTTTAAAAAAGCGATTTGAAAACTTGTTTTCGCTCATACTTCTAAATCTAAGTAATCCAGAATTTTCTATATAAAAGAAGGTGATGTTTAGCGACTTCCCGCGAACAGATTACTATGAGGGACGCGTTTAGAGACAAACATACATACAACCAGGTGAACTTTTAGCATTCTTCTGGAAATGGTGATGATATGTTTTAGTCATTTGCATCTACTCTATTCAAAATATGCTGGGTCACGTTTGATTGAAAATTCAATACACTGCCATGAAACTGTCATATTCTCAGTTGTACTATAAGGGCGCGTCTAGAGACAAACATATATACAACCGGGTGAACTTTTGGCAGTCTTGTGGAAATGGTAATGATATGTTTTAGTCATTTGCATCTACTGTATCCATAATAAGCTGTGTTAGGTTTAATTGAAAATTCAATACACTGCCATGAAACTGTCAAATAATCAGTTATTTGAAAAAGTATTTATCTTCTTCACTCTTGATTGCTCACATGTATTTCGTTTAAGGCAGTAACAATTCTATACAATCATTAATATGAATATGCTAATAAACTCACCTGCTAGCCAATGTAAGGCAGATGGTTGCCTCTAGTTACTACTCAATGTGACCATCAGCGATTTATTTCATTCACATGGATAGCGTGTCACTTTGTACAACTTCCGAGCACTCTCCGATATATTTACTTTCCTTACCGGTATCCGAGTCCCGCAAAACTTCCTAATTGCAGTCTGAAAACCCCTCCGCACGTACCTGTCACCTGGCGCACCATCAGTAGTGCCACCTTAAAGACGCCAAGCATTACGGGTTTACTTGATACAAGTTATAAGCTCCAGTGACGTGACTGGCTTCTGAACTGTCTCTTTCGTCCCTCGCCCCCCTTTCCCCTTCTGCCAAACCCTTTTTCGTTTGCGCTAATCACCCCTAATGTGTTCGACGGTGAATGTTAATGTTTTGCAAGGCAATATGTGAGGGCGGAGTGGAGTGGAATTCGGAAAGGGGTCGGCGATCGCCGGGTTTGTATTCCAAGTTCGAGCTTGATAGGTATTGCTCGGATGATGAATGAGTATTCGAGGAATTCGCTGCCAACAAAAAAAAAACTAGAAATCCCTGATTTTCGAAGGAGATGAAGGGAGATTCGAAAATGGTATACGCTCCTAAGTTAAACATCACTCGATAAAATCAAATAGGTTCGCGAAACCACCTACCAAGATAGTATTTTTCAATTGTTCTGGTTTGGCTTTTTTCACCGTGATTCAAATATTCAATTTTGATTTGGAAACAATGCTGAATGCACCACACAATTCAAGCTTTCAGTCCTCAAATAAATCAGGTTTTGATACCAATCAGAAAATTAAATGTCACTTGTGATGAACTGTTTGGAACCTTTGGTGTAGTAATGAATATTACTGGAGTTTAATACCAACACCAAACCGTTATTTNCTTCAAGAGAAAGATTATCCTCTTGAAGATGATCACTTGGTGATCGAAATATGTGTCGAGGTGTTAAAATAACGGTTTGGCGTTGGAAACTTTTTTCCCAACACCAAACCGTTATTTCAACACCTCTAAACGGGTTTCGATCACCAAGTGATCATCTTCAAGAGAAAGATTATCCTCAAAAACGTCAAAAACTATTACTGTTCTCCAGAAATTAGCCTACAACCAATTGCATGGATTACATTTTTTTTGTTTTGATAAAAATATATTTAATTTAGCATTCGATATTATTGAAACAACTATAAGCCACCTCAAGCTACAATAAATAGTTCAGAATGTGCTTCTAATTGTTCAAATGTTTTCTTTTCATGTCAACTTCAAACACCAAAAATTACTGGACTCAAAATATTTCCAAAATTTCTACTAAAAGAGTATTCAATATTGATCAGTAATTGGAGTATTATAGATCATCTTGTAAATATATTATGAAAAATGAGAAATGAAACTTCCAATGTTTTTATACATAAATTTCCTTTGAAATTTTCGATTTTTGACAAATTGTTGATGTAAACGAGAAACAATATTGGACCTAATACTGTACCTTGTGGTACACCAGTTTCAACGAAAGCTCTGGCACTCAAAGTTTGACCTATTTCAACTACTTGATCTATCGGTTAGGTTATTCGTTATAATAATAAACAATTTTTTGCCAAGGAATGTACAGTGTTCAGAATAGTGGAAAAAGTTGAGAGTCTTTTCAGCTTGAAGTCTCTTGGATAGAAATAGTCTCTCTCTTTTGCACTATTGCAATTTTATAAAACTTTTTCATTTCAGTATCGGAATCATTGGCAATCAAATAAAGTATTTTCAATTTGAAAGTAAGAAAGTAAGAAAAAATTAAATGTTTGAATATTTGAGTGGAGATCAGAACCTTTATGTGGTTTATCAATTCATTTTCATTCAATGCATGATATTGCATACATGTAAAGAATCTTATGAAATTTGGGAAACCAAGTTTTGCCAATTCAAATCGTGTAGTTTCCCGAAAAAATATTTCAAATTATGAAGTTTTGTAAAATTTTTCGACAGCTTAATGTTCATCCTCATTTTTGACAGAATTAAGTACCTCAGAATTTAATATCGCATTGTACATTTTCAACTTTAATTCATTATTTTCAAATGAAAAAAATCATATAGTTGCGGATATGAATAGTCTCCTACTCTCAACTTCCAAAAGAGTCAATATCGGACAAAATTACTGTAGAAAGGTATCATTTTAGGTACTCTTTTGATAAGAGAGAAAAAAGTGGCCAAAACGACGCTATCAATTAGATAACAGCAGTTTCATATTCGTTTTAGGAATCTCCAAACGAACGATGAACATTATGATTTCAAGAAAAAATGTATCCATAAGTCACTACAATTCTTTCCAATAAATGGAGTCTGATTACAAATTTATTTTACGCGTTATGGATTGTTCTTGGGGTAATTCAGTTGCATGCACCTTTTTGTCTCTCCACGAGTTCAGAAATGAACTGAAGTTTTGTTTCTTACACTTCAGATGTTACGTATTTCATCAAAAACATCTAGAGGAAAGACTTCTCAACTGATTGTTTCCAGCAGGTTTCATCCAAGCCGAATGGGCAAACGTGGTTCCTTAGAACAACCCGCTAGATTACCTGACATAACGCCCTTAGATTTTTTGTGTGGATTCGTAAAATCTAAAGAATATGTTACATAACCGCAGTCTATTCCAAGGCTCATGGCTAAAAATAAGAGGTGCTCCTGACCAAATTACCCCTAAAACAGTTCACTATGTACAAAGAGAATTTTTATTCGAACAAAAAGTATTAAAAATGTTATTTTTTCCACGTGAATATTGTCCGCCTTTAAAATCTTGACCTACATTGTATATTACAGGTGTAATCTATTCGATAACGACTTGTATTTTGAGAATTCGTGTACCAATATCGACAAGAAATTGTAACAATGATATTCGCTATTTGCTCCGAATATCGGAATAATGTTGATGTTTGCGATGTGAGGAGGGAGGATTGAACTTCCAGCAAATTAAGGGATGACTTCCCTTCACCCTAATATGTTCGATGTTATTAGACGCTGATTAGTCATATCTTTGGGGTGAATATTTGGTTCCCATTTGAACGTTGCTGATGCATGCAACTTCAATAGCTATAAGGCGCAAGAATGTATACATATAGATAATTCGTTGCGATTGGATTAGTTATTTTTTTAATGGATTTTCATCATTTTCACTCAAGAAAATAGCTGGATAAAAAACTCTTGATCAAATTTCTTCCAAGTTTCAGGTAAAGTGTCTAATACCTGAGACAAAATGTTGGTATTTTAACATTTCACGGCCGTAAATGAATTTCGAACTTTGGTTATTCGGGCTGGGTAGCCGTGTTCCAATGGAGAGATTAATTCCGAATGTTTCGCCCAAAACAATGATGGCCATCTTAAGCTTGGTTCGCAGCAATGCGTTGTGACTTTCTCTTTGCTCGACAGCCATCTTCGGTTTGTTCAGGTTTGAAGCCTAGCTCCCTTACCCTTTGAACTGGTGTTTGTCAGGGGGACAAACGGGTCATAACGGATGCTGAGTGTTGATGGTGTGACGGCATGAGTGTCCTCAGACATCAGTACCGCCCTTCACGGTGTACCCCTACCTGGCTGGGGTGGGATGGATGAAGATATTATTCATCTGTTAACGGAGGACATAGGGGCCTCATTCGACAGAGTGTCGGGGCCTTCTATATCGAGAGGGGTCGTCTACAGTATAATCCATAGCTTCCCTGACTAAAACAAATGCATTGCTGTACTTATCTGTCCTTAAAAGACAAGCCTAAGTAAGTGAGAGCGATGACATCTCCCCTTACGAAGACGCCATCTATGGGATTGACAGAGAACTCGATCCTCAAATGTCAAAGATAAATGAACATTTTACAAATTATTGAGTTCTTCGGGGAGACTATCAGGCTCGCAAATGCGGCGGGCTTCTTAACTAAAGTTTTAATTACAATTCTCTTTTGTCCTAGATGTTGGAGTTTTCATTTGGATACCTATACACTCTATGACCCAATTTTTCACTAATATAACATCCAAGAAGGCGGATGTATTGCCGTTGTGAATTGGATTTTTGGGCTGAGGAAGTTACATATCCCATGCCTCGAATGTATCTTCATTGTAACACAGTCAACTATACAGTTTCACAGCTGCATTGCTCTCAGTTTGTTCTTAGAAAATACCGTCTCATTGAAAATATGTCCATATGAGCGAAGGTCCTACAGTGCGGTTATGTCTTCCTGGAAAACTTAGTTGATTAGCTGGCATAATTTTTGTTGAATAAAATATTGAAACAATTTTTATATGCAAACCCTACAGTCTTTAGATCTAAACTTTAAGGAAAGACGAAAAGTAGTATAGGATCTTTATTAACAATTCACATCAATATGGACTACTCAATAGTTTGGTGCAAATTATTATACAGGTTTAGTTCTACCGTGCTCGTGAGATGATCTGTTTCTTAGATTCCAGCTCACTTGACCTGAGAAAAGTGATAGTCAGGATTATCAGTTTAATCCTTATGAAAACGCAGGAGCAAATTGATCTCTGCAGCTTTTATGTGGGGTTATTTGCTGATCGGGTTCCATCTCGGTGACAAGAGTTTTGGTCACCAACTATTTTTATTACTATTATTATTATTATTTCGTGAACCTGAAATCTTAATATATTTCCTTTCTCATAACTGACCCATTTGGTAACAATGCATCACATTATGAAATATTTAATTTATATACATATGGCTCCACGTTGGGCGCCAATATTCCGATGAAAATCAACATAAATATTGAAACGACAATGTGGGTGCCATCTTTTAGAAAAAAATGTGTAGATACATTTTTAAGTAGCATAAATTTATTTTGAAGTGATGGAGTGCAATACTACCAGTTTTATGAAAAATTTTAGAAAATGCAGTTTATTTAAGAAAGTTGAGTCACCTTGGATGAGCTTCCCCATCAAACCTGCCTTTATAGTACGTTTTCAGATCAAAAAATCAATTTTGAACTCATAAACAGAATAGGCATTATTTCAATTTTTAATTGAAACACATCAACCAGCCACACTGAGAACCAAACTAGAAAATGAACATTACCGTTACAAATCATTCGGAAAAAACTATTTCGTGGAAACGCCCCGATCAAATAGGAACAGAGCAAAGTTATTCTTTCTACTCGTCATGAAAAGGAATGTATTTTGTTTCAATCTCAGGAGCAAATTACAAGCTGTGGTTTTGAACGGATTTTAACTGAACTGAAAGGAACTTGGTCTATTGAGGAAGGTGTTTGCTGATGAATTGTCTGATATCTTCGAGTTCTTCTTCTGAGGAGGTGTGCATCAGTCCTCTGTACAATTTGAATTCAGTATTGTTGTGCAAAAATGTTTTCAGTAAGGAAGCTGTCATCTGACCCCACTTGACAGGCACCACCGGATCACAGTCGCCATGACATTGGAGAATCTGGAAAGCGTCAAACACTTCAATATTCTCAAAAATTGTAATTTTCTTTTGAAAAGGGTTTTGGTTATTGTTTGAGTACTTGTAAGAAAAATATTTTGTGTAATTTACCGGTAAACTGTCACTACTTTTCATCGCTTGGGGAAAAGATTTATTCAGCGGCAACCAACACGATAAACCTACGACTCCTGCTAGTGGCTTGGGATAAGTGAGGGAAGAGTAGATTGCTAATGCGCCGCCCATTGAAAATCCCCCAAGAAGGACCCTATTCGAAGGAATGCCGGCCGATTCCTCTTTCTCGATGAGGGAATGAATTTGCTTCGCGGCATTCTTAATTCCTGAAAAAGGATATTCATTGAACTGGACTAGATGCAAAAACTTGATTCAGAGAACATAATACAATATACCGGGTCTTCCAAACAGTGTATATATGCTCCATATGGGGTATTCCATACCAAATCGACCACTTTTGAACGCGACCCCTTTAGATTTTGCTGAAACTTTTCCATCCTTTTCTACCCTTTGAAAAACACTTTTGAGAATTTTTTCAAATTTTTATTGTCCAACCTCAAAAAAGTTATGAATTTTTCAAAAAAATGGCTTTTTTATTTTCAAATAGCCATAACATTTTTAGAAATTGACTTTTGGATACCTTTTTTTTTTAATTTTCGTTTTTGAATGAACTTTTCGAAAAAATACACGAAAAAACTTTAACATAATCAATTATATAAAATAATAGGTTTTTTTGAGTAAAATCG
>WOGL01000050.1:11144-21921 GCA_015342145.1 Leptinotarsa rubiginosa | reverse complement strand
TCACCGAGCATGAATTTTGATAATAAAATTCAATAATTTGCAAGCGTTGTTCATTCGTAAGTCGATTCATGGTTAAATTATAGACCAAACTGAACGAGTTTGACAATGACACAAGACACGATTCACGTTTTAAGTTAATCCCATACATTTCACTGGTAAATTCTCCTCCAGAATTCAGTTGTGATTCAGAGTAAAGAATAAAGCTTGTGTTTGATCATCACAATCATGAAGTAATACTGATCACTTTTGAAGGTGTCTGATTTGATATTCTCAAACTGATCAGAATTTTCAATTGAATCTAATAACGTGGTATTATCAGCATATTCAACATGTTTTGACAATAAATATCGAGTAACATTATTAACACTTTTAATAAATAATATGGGTCCCTGGGGAATCCCTCCAAGTAATTTCCTTTATGTTTGATACATTTTCATTTGACGAGATACACTGATATCTTCCTGTCAGGTTACTATGAATAAAAGAATAAGCATTTCCTCTGAAACTATGATTTTTCAATTTCTTAGAAGAATTTCACATAATCAAAAGAATTAGGAAAGTATAAAAATGATACTAGAATTGATTTTCTTTCTCTAATTCGTCTGTGATAATATATATCTGTGAGTGCCTTTTTTGTACTTACCCTCACGAAATTCAGGTTGATAGGGGTTCGGTAGATTTTTTCTTTCCAAATCAAGAATAAAGAATCTTCTCCTTAAATTTTTCTGCGTGTTTAGAAACTGGTATAGCAAGTCTACTAATTTTTTTTGTGGTGTCTATGTGGTGAGTGCGGAAATTTATATTGGGACACAAAAAAAAGATGAGGGGAATAGTAGAAAGCCAAAAACTTTCTTTCCCAAAAATTAATCACTCCTAAAAATATAACCCCTTCAATTCAAATTTATATTCATCCCTAAATATCTAAGTAATTTATATGTTTCTCAGATAAATCCTCTCCCACTTTTTATATTTCCTCACTATTATAAACAGTATATGTCAATTATTTTAAATCTTCTTTATAAATAATTGAAGACACCAGCTACGAATGTATTTATAGTAATAATGATTATTGTTTTTATTGTCAGGAGTAACTTAATGCATAAAAAAAAAGAAAATGAATAGCAGAATTCGTCATTCAACATTTTTTTGTAATGATGATTCTCCAATTGTCAGAAACCTTATTGATAGATGTTTTCACGGCATGATTTTGAATTATTTCGTTTTAATTTCAACCACAAAGTTGTGAAATTGTTATTACCCGAAACACATACAAAAATATGTATGTTTAAAATGTTTTTTCCGTTAACCAGCTATCGCACCCCTAGGAGCGACCACCCTCAGAAGTCGAAACTTGTGCGAAACTAACGAGGTCTTACCTTTTAACGTGTGATTCCTAACACATACAACACTCAACTTACCTCGTGTTGAACGTTTTTTTTTTCAGCTTGAAAGAATTCCTGCCCCAGTCCTACACGAAAACTAAAGGAATTGAAAAGAAAATCTTCACCGAACACAAAAAGAACCAAGGCCTCACCGAACTAGACGCCAAAGTGAAGTACACGAAGAAGGCCCGCTCTCTCAGCACATATGGCGTCACGTTCTTCCTCGTCAAAGAAAAAATGAAGGCGAAAAACAAGCTGGTCCCCAGATTATTGGGCGTAACCAAAGATTCGGTGATGCGTCTCGACGAGAAAACTAAGGAGATAATACAGACGTGGCCCTTGACGCAGGTCAGGCGTTGGGGAGCAAGTCCGAACACGTTCACTTTGGATTTCGGCGACTATTCAACGTCTTACTACTCCGTACAGACGCCTGACGGGGAGCAGATCCAGCAGATCATCGCCGGCTACATCGATATCATTCTGAAGAAGAAGCAAGCCAAGGATCATTTCGGAATCGATGGCAACGAAGGGTCCACCATGTTCGAAGAAAGTGTTGAGCCTCACAAGTAAGTTTATATCATCGTGTTTTATCTGACACAGCAAGAGTATTTGAAGTAAAACATTCAATATTGAAAGACGACAACAAAAGTGATCTGAAGCAACATTTCCTTCTTATTTTTTTTTTTTTTTAGTTTTTACTTGAGTAATACTCTCATCAACTCTACCTTGTGGACGTAACTAGACATAATCTGAAAATAAATTGAATAATATACTCAATAAACATATAATACAGTCTAATCATGTATCCTTGTGGTCAGAGCAATAAATTTGAAAGGAGAAATAGCATCTTCACTGACTGATATAAACCTCTGACAAAACTAATTACTCAGTTACTTATCATATTTATAAATTTGGCCTGTAGAATGAGATAAATTAATCTTTAAGAATAATTCATATACTTAGCTTTCTTTACAGAGGCTGAAGTTTCAGGAAACAGTCCATTCTCAAAACCTAAAATTCTATCTGCATGCTTTTTTCAGTATGTTTTTCTCTCTGTTGATTTGTTACTTTTTCAGATTGTGGAAGGATAGCAACCCAAAAAACTTTTAAAAAACAATAACTTTCACAAAAAAGTCTTTCAAAGAATAATTTTTGTTAGAATTGCACACACTTTCAATTCCTTCAGAATCATGTTTTCTATTTTGCTATTGAAATTCCACCAGACACTCGAAACTTATATGATAAACGGTAACCATCTATCTATTGTTGCAACTAGTTTTCCTTTATTTTCAATGTTTTAATATTTATACTTGTTCACAAAAAGGATTTGAAGCTTTAATAACTTCTAATTATTATATGTGAGCGCTTTCGATAGCAGAATGTGCTATCATCTTCATGGCTCTACTCGAACTGAACGTTTTATCTTCTTGTTTGTTCTTTTATACGGTTAGATAATTTACTTTAATTAATAATAATTACAGTTAGTGAATTTGTTATTGTTGTTGATGGTTCATTAATTAGGGCTTGGGCAGGTATTTGTCCTCCCCTTTCATGGGGATGTCTCATTAAATTTGCCTGAACTTGGGTTGTTTTTGTGTTGGTGTTTCTCTAGGTTCATGGTTTCTAGGATTGTGAAGACACATTCCCAGAAACAATGAACCTAGAGAAACACCAACACAAAAAAGGATATTACCTGATACCTATAACCCAAGTACAGGCAAATTTAATCAAAACACAAACAAGTGTTGATATTAAAATATTTATTGGATTATCTTAGCGACTGGAGAAATGTACAGTAATATGGATTAACAGGGTCTCTCAGTCAAAAATCAAAATCAAAATTCTGCTTTACTTTGCCAAGCTTTCGCTTCTAATGGGAAGCTTCTTCAGGGACTAAAATTAATTAAGTTGTGGATTTTTTTGCCATTTAGTAACACTACAAATCATACTTACGGTATAAATTAGTGAAATACAATGAATTGAATGTATAAATTGATTAAAAAAAGTTGAACATTCATAGAATTTTTTTGGTTTGAAAAATGTCATACCTTCACATCAATATCATTTTTCAATGGTCATGAAGATTTGATAATCTTTAACTCTAAAGAGAGAGTTATTGATTGATACGATTTTTATCATCATTATGTTTTTGGTGTATTTCCAGTAAGTTACTACATATATTGCTGAGATTATCAATGTCAGTTTTCTTAATCATGCAATCAGAAGACTTATTAATTTCAACCATTTCAAGAAAAAGGCGTTTGGAAATATATTTTTTGTATTTAAAACTTTGATATGTAATAGTGGGATCAGAATGTCAATTAGAGGAGAAAACAAACACATTTTCAATTCAGAAATGGAAACTTCAATGTGAACTGAATCTAATGGCGCCATCTTTTGGCAACTTCTGAACAACTACATTCCTGAAACAAAAACGCATCTTATTAACAAATGACTATCAGTACAGCAAAACTATATTGTCATGTTCATTCAAACTGTTTCTTGCCTACTTTTGTTTTCATCTTCAGCCACTCTTCAATGTGGCTTTATTATGTTCATAATATCTAGTTCTTGCACTTTTAATAATTTCAACAATAAAAAAAATCAATAAAGAAATGTAGGTGAAAAACATTTTGTCACATATATGAAAGTTCTTGGAACTCCCTGCCTAAAGATGTTCCATCGCTTTTAATTTTTCAGCTATACCATATTGCAGCATAAAACTGATCAAAAGATGATGCCAAACACTGAATCATTGTCAATGCCGGGCATATGGAGACCAGGCGATGGTAAGTTTTTATCAGTCTCAAGAATAAGAATATCGTTTTTTTGTTTACTTTTTCATTTCATGAATGTTTACTTTTTCTTTTCATTTCTTCATTTCTTTATTTTCTATAAATTCAGGTGAGAAATCGTTCAGTACGGGTATAATGGGTGGCGCACAAAGTACCACTATAAGTCAACCTGTCAGTGTGGTTCATGTTCCTCCAGCGGTAAGATCATAATTCGTATTATTTTTACTAAAAAGTTTTCAATTCCGCTACTAATCATAATTTCAGTGGTAAAATTGAAGTCAGAGTTTTTTCGGCCATCTCTTTGTTCACACTAACTGTAGGCTTCGGCTGGGCGGTTCAGGAAAAATTTGGATTACGTTTGAAACCGACCACGAAACCTTCAAGCGAACTCTTGTGACAATGTGTGACTTCGTCATTAAAACCTTCACTAAACGTATGCAATTGAACTTTCTCTCCATTCTAGTATATTTGCTAAGTCAAGACTCATAGACATTCAATGCTGACAGACATTCAACTGATATATTGATGGGTTCTCAATGTACGAAGTATACCACCTTGCATATCCATCCAGTTATCCATCGTGATTGTCTATGAGATATCCGTCGATGATGCCCCTCCATGAATACCTTATGAACTCTTATTTACAAAATATAATTCAATGTCCAGCGTGCTATTAGCCGGAGAAGTAGTTGTTTTCCGGCAGGCATTCACCAAAATCTACGGTGTAGGTAGTTGCAAGAGATGCATATTTTGAGATTTTATTTCCAAATGTTTATCTCCAAGTAAAATAAATATATTCATCTTAAAACTATATATTCCTATTGTCTTAGACTATCTTAATAAGGATATTCCTTCCAAGACAGCTGAGAATATTTTATAGACATTTCTAGCAGATATGTAGAACTTGTCATTGGATATCAGGAGTTGCTTGGCTCACTGATATTCAAAATGAAATAGATCAAACATTTTTATGTCAATCATTTGTATATCTGTCAATTTTGGTTACATGTCTATGTCTTGGACAGGGATGAGAGTAGGTACAGCAAAACACATTTTCTGTAAATATTTTTGCACTGTAGAGTTCCACACTCCTTCGAGACCAATCAATTGCCAAATGTGATTATTGTAAATATTTCGTTCACAAGTTATTACATGTAGAAATATAATTTACCAACAATCAAGTAACATTTGGTTTTTGATTTTTGAACATTTTTAAAATCTGCATAACACACTAACGAGTAGAGGTTGCTTTCTTAACCTAATTTTCCTAGAGTTGGTTCCGCTCTCACAAAAATGCTAATTTTTTTCATAGTTTTGTTTTCTGGAAAGGAATATGTCTTCCAAAAAAACTGTTCTGTGAGGACACAATTCAAGGAAGTTTGCATTGAGATACAAGAAAGATGAAATTGTGTATCATATATTTCATTACATTGAATTGAATCATGAATATTAAAATTATTTTCATAAACTACACCGTATGATTTGATCTCCACAATCTAATATTTGAACTTCATAAAAGGTACTTGAAGATAATCTACTTGAAGAATATTCCATTTCTTTTTCAAGTGCCTGCAATAAAAACAATCTTCTGAAGGAAAATACTGGTAAAGATATTTTACAAATATTAAACTTTCAGCTTCTTGGTGTCACATTCAGTTGATAGTCATTTGGTTATTATTTCATTTTATTCATAAACATTTGCTCTTTCGGCATCAGCAAAACCTGGATTCCATCTCGGGATTTGATCTCAAACCCTTAAAATCGTTTCAAACCTTGTTCTTTCTTCAGTACTACTCATAACAAGTTGATTAGCAAAGTTTGCGTTTTCAGATTCTTCAAAAATAATTAGTATTTTCAATCTACAATTATAGTTACGCCAAAAAACGTATACCAGGGTTTATTGGGTGTCGTCCACATGTTTTTATCCCTGACATTCCGTCTACAACTGCAGTATTCATACATGCATCTTATTCTTTGAGATAATGTTCACCACAGTTGTAGAAGAAACGTTCAGCATAAAAACGCGATAGTTGTCAGTTTGAAACATTTGGTATTTTTCAATATGAATAGTTTCTAAACTTTGAATTTGTCTTTACAGAACAGAATTGTTTTTGATCCTCAAGTTCCGGTGTCAGCATGAGTCTGGGACCAGTTTTTCTCCATTTACCAATTGTGCAAATTAGATAAAAACTCTATCATAAGTAACAATCTTTATCAATCATTTTAGTAGAAATATTTAATAAGCAAACTAGTGTTATTTGTATATTCAAATATATTGAAGCTTCAAACTGAGTTTGGGTACACTAAAGCATTCACTTAACTTATCGAAATAATATTTCAGTCTACCAACGTTCAACAAACGAAACTGACCTCAATCCTGACCGAACCGCAACGAGGGCTCATATCCACCATTTCCGCCACCCAGACTAGGATAAAAGAATCCGAAATCGAACTGCAAGGCAAAGTTACCATCCCGGAACTCGGTACCGACCCAGCTGCCAAGAAATGGAAGAAGATGACTCTCGACACTAGGAAGCAGAATGTCGGTTCACAAATAGCTGCAATGAGCGCTGCGACAGCCCAAGTCGTCACACTAACTTCCGGTCCCCAAGACGAGGTAAACTATTTATCATAACCTATGCAGGGTTCGTTTAATGTTTTTTATGTTAGGTTGACCACACGGCAGTCGGGGCGGCCATTACAACTATTGGAAGCAATTTGCCGGAAATGACGAAGGATGTGAAAATAATCGCAGCGCTTATGGACGATGACAACATGGGAGAGAAGTTACTAGATGCTACGAGGCAACTGTGTTCTGCGTTCTCTGATCTACTGAGAGTGGCAGAACCTGAATCTAAGGAGGTAAGTTTCTGTATAGATTTTTTGCTTGGGAGTCGTCCGACTTGCACTGTCACCAAAACCTTTTCCACACTGTGTCTTACATTCTTAAGACTTGATTGATAGTATTACTATTGGTGTGTTATTAAATTACAGTAATTTCACTAGGAAATAATTTGTGAATACACTTGGACTGACTAGACGTAAGGATTTATTAGTAACATTTCAATATTACACCTGAGTATATCAATATTTCGAATTGTTCTTTGTATGATGTAACCAAAAATAACCAGGGATATATACTATGTTGTGTATTCAACCTATGAATAGGTACATCAATTTGTTCTCTGTGTGGTTTATAAAAGTATGTGATAATCATTTAATACTGAATTATTACATTTCCGAACACCTTTAAATTTATCAACGATGTTAAAAGTAACTTGGATGTTTGTACTCTTAAAAACTGCTGTTTATTCATCTCTAGGAACTACTGCAAAACCATACTGAGTTTTAATTAATGTAGTCACGAATTGTGCTATTGACTGTTTACTGAATTGAAAAGTTATAAACAGATCAATAGATCACAAAATGACGTGTCCCACGTTGGGCGCCAAATTGGGTGCAAGAGTTTCCACAACTTTGTGACGCCGCCGTTTTTCCAATTTGATAAATGTGAAAAAATGTTTCGGAAGGTGAGGAATTGGTAGAGTGTCAAAAGCAGAACAAATTTGGTTCATTTGAAGTTCAAGAAAAGTTATGGCAAGATCACTTGATTTGGTCTTATTCTCTTGTATGAAGGTTTTGCTGCTCTAAGTCTCGTTGTTTCTCAACAGTTTCATTTGGTTGTGCCTTCCAAAATAAGAGGATACTAAGTGTTTTTTGGATTACTCACAATCAAGATTCTGGTTGAAATTACAAATCTTTCATTGGGTTACATTCTGATTATGAAGCATTAGCGAAAAAACATTCTGGTTACTCTTTTTTTAGAAAATATAATGCTTCAGTTGAAAAAGTAAATCCATATTTTCCAAAATTTGGAGATGTATTAAATATACAAAAAACGGAAGATTCCTGAATAAATTTTCTATTTTAGCCGCGCCAAAATCTCTTGAGTGCCGCATCTCGGGTCGGTGAAGCCAGTACCCAAGTACTCGCCACCATTTCTGAAGAAACTGTAGAAAGCAAAGAACTTCAAGACATGCTCCTGTCGCTAGCCAAAGCCGTTGCCAATACTACAGCTGCACTTGTTCTGAAGGCTAAGAACATTTCCTCCACTTGCGAGGATCAGCATGTCCAGAACAGGGTAATAGGAGCAGCGACGCAGTGTGCCTTGGCCACGTCACAGTTGGTTGCCTGCGCTAAGGTAGTGGCCCCGACTTTGCATTCACCTGCATGTCAGGAGCAACTCAAAACCGCAATAAGAGAGGTGAATTGTACTGATTGTTTTGAAGTATGACATTTCAATGTGAACTGATACTTATAGGTGGCCAACGCTGTAGAGAACCTAGTTGTTATATGCAACGAATCATGCTCCAATGATGATTTGAATGGACAGTTGAAAAATGCCGCTGCTGATGTTACCAGGACTCTCAACGATCTATTGAACCACATGAAATTAGGTAATGTGTTGTAATCAAGTTTTGGGAAAATTTATTCATAAATCTGTATTTTTAGCTTCAAGACAAAGAGCCCGGGAAACTGTGCAAGAGCACAGCGTTGAAGAAATTTATACTGCTACTGATAAACTCTCTGCAGCATCGGGAGACGCGAACGAAATGGTTCGTCAAGCCAGGCTTCTGGGTCAAGCAACTGCTCAGCTGATTCAGAGCATCAAAGGTGGGTGTTATTATTTTTTCTAAGAGGATAGAGAACATCAGTATGACATGAACTGAAGATTTTTTCTTGATAGAGCAGTTTCTTACATATAGTCACATATCTGATTGTTTGCACTAGGTGAAGCTGAAAAGCTCCCCGACTCGGACATACAGCGTCGTCTACTGGCTGCCGCAAAAACCCTAGCAGACGCCACCGCTAAGATGGTCGAGGCCGCTCGTCAGTGTGCCAGCAACCCTCACGACGTCAACTACCAAGACATGCTACGACGCACAGCGGAAGACCTCAGAGATGTCACCGTCGTAGCCGCAACTACGCCTGCTCTCCGGGCCAAGCTAGTCGATAGGGTTCAAATCTGCGCCAGGAAGGCTGTTTCCTCTGCCACTCAGTGCATCACCGCGGCGCAAGCCAGTCATTCTCACAATACGAACATAGCAACTAGAGAGGCGCTCTCGCAAGATACCCAAGAGTTGGCCGAGACGATACCGTTATTGGTGGAGTCCATCAAAGCTAACGGGGAGAATCCCGAGGATACGAACGGCCAGGTTGAGCTTATGTATGTCGCCGAAGTGTTCTTGCATCCTGCGTCTCAAGTCGTGCAATCGTCGAGGTGGGTACTTGTTAGAAACGTTTGAACATTCACCTATACTGGAATATTTTCAGATCCGTACTGCCCACTTTGACTGACCACCAGATCAGAAGCCAGTTGTCATCAACTAGCCAGAAACTCAATACAGAATTAAGCGAGTTACATAGTGCTATAAGTCGAGCTAAGCCTGCTTGCCAAGGCTTAGGACTGGACGCAGCCAAGCAACTGATTGCAGATCTCCAAGAGGAACTCGATGAATTCGAGAGGGCCGTGCAGGCTCACAAAATGCGTCCATTACCAGACGACACACCCGAAAGAGGCGCCCAACAACTGGCAGCCAGTAGCAAACTTGTGAATCAAGGTAAGAAATTAAGTGTTTTTCTTCAAGAAGTCTACAACTTTTTTTCTCAGGGGTCGCCCAATTGTTGAGCGCTGCAGCTCAAGGCAATGAGATGTACACTTCCCAAGCAGCGCGAGATACCGCGCACAGTCTCAAGAGCCTCACGGGGGCTGTTCGTACGGTTGTTGCTACAAGTGATAATGTAGAAGTTCAAAGGAAGATAATTCACTCCGGTCAAGAGTTGCTAGCTCACTCTGCCGAACTGGTAATCGAGGCCCAGAAAAGTCTAAAAGCGGTTGGCGTCACTCCCGGACTGCAGAAAGCAGCGAAGAACATTGGGCAGGCTTTGAACGCAACTATTGGATGTCTTCCTGGACAAAGGGATGTCGATACTGCCATTACCAACATTATAGGTATATTTACTTGTCAATAGTTATTGGTATATTAGTGAAATGTATCTATAATAACTCTACTGTGTTGTATTTTATATAATTGTCTACCGAACTGGGCTTGTCTTAATAAATATCGTAATTACAGAATGGTCGTCGGTAATAAACACCAATAACTTACCGCAAACTGATAAGAGTTTCGGAGAGCTGCAGCAAGAACTAAACTCAGCTGCTGCTAACTTGAACGAGGCTAGCTCTAGTGTTGTTCAATCGGCTTACAACCCTGTTCAGTTGTCTTCGTCTTCAAAGGATTTCGCTGCGGCATACCACGACCTGTTAACGGTATCCGCTGAAATGGCAGGACAAACCCCCGATACCAGTGTTAGAGGTAGGATACAAACCCCTTCATCCATTCAGAGCTTTCCTAAATGTTTTTTTCAGGTGAGATGGTTCATTCTCTCAAAAACGTTTCGACAACTTCTAGCGCGTTGCTGACCACCGCAAAATCCCTCTCCGCTGATCCCAATCTTCCCAATGGTAAAAACCAATTGGCGGCCGCCGCACGTGCCGTAACGGAAAGCATCAATTTCCTCGTCAATATTTGTACTTCC
>WOGL01000050.1:0-11134 GCA_015342145.1 Leptinotarsa rubiginosa | reverse complement strand
ACTTCCGCCGCACCCGGCCAAAACGAATGCGACAATGCAATCAGAAAAGTCAAGGCCATGCAGTACCTTTTGGACAACCCCACGGAACCGATCAACGAATCGTCTTACTATGAGGCTCTGGATACGGTAATCGAAAAGAGTAAGATGTTAGGAGAGGGGTTGACCGGCATTACCGCAAGTGCAAAAGCATCGGATCATGAGAAATTCGCCGAACACGTGAAGGGTTTCACAAACGCTATCTGCTCCTTGGTTGAGACGTCTGCCCAGACAGCATATTTGGTGAGCAGAATATTTTTTATAAATTTGGGTCCCACGTTGGGCGCCGAGTGATTTTCATCTGTATCATTTATACTTTAAAATAATATTTTAGATGATAAATGGCACTAAGTTAGACGATTCATTCAACTATTCTGGATTGAAATATAATAGTTGATAGAATATTTTAAAATATTTCACTTATCCAATTTACTACTGATCTCCTTCGTATATCACGTCAACCGTTACTGTAAACAAACTACAGATCTATCTATTTGTCGCACCATTTGTTAGTTCCCTACTAAGATTCTAAATATAATCTTCACCTCCTTCACAAGATTTTTCGTAACAGCAATACTTAGTATGCCTTTTGTCTTTTCATATAATTCTACAATAATTCATGGTCTTCTATTCAACAAGATACTTCTTTGTTTTTTTTTTTCTGGCACAGCTCTTTGTCTTTACGACTCACTTCTATTACCTCTCTGTCTTCTTTATATATTTTAGTGAGATTCAAAAATTTCTCTTATTCTTCAACTTTCTTCAATTTTTTCCTATGTCGAATCTTTTTTCTTTTCACACTGCTGTTCTTTCTTGGATTTCTAGCAATGCAATGATGTGCAAGCTAGTTGTAACAATTTAATTTTGCTGAATATGAAGTTAAACAGTAACACAGATGATTAAAATCCTCTTACAGATTGGTGTATCAGATCCATCTAGCATTGCCGGGCGTCCTGGGCTAGTAGACCAAGCCCAGTTCGCCAGAGCTTCACAGGCCATACAGCAAGGCTGCGCTGCTCTTTCATCATCGGTAAGTCCCCAGAAACAGGTTCTGGAAGCTGCCACCCTCATAGCTAAACACACTAGCGCTCTCTGCAACTCATGCAGGGTAGCCAGTTCTAAAACATCGAATCCTGTTGCTAAAAGGCAGTTTGTTCAGAGTGCAAAAGCCGTTGCAAACAGTACTGCTGCTCTTGTGAAAGAGATCAAAGCTCTTGATGCTAATTACTCTGAAGAAAACAGAAGGAGATGCGCTGAAGCGACTAGGCCTTTGTTGGGTAAGCTTTTGCAAGACATCATCATAAGACAGGGGTACAAATTTTTTCTTCCAGATGCTGTCGAAAATCTGTGCGTTTATGCCAGTTCCAGCGAGTTTGTTTCTATCCCCGCGAAAATATCGCAGCAGGCGCTCCAAGCGCAGAAGCCTATCATTGAGTCAGGGCGCAGACTCATCGATTCATCCTGTGCGGTGATAAACGCAACGAAAAATCTCATCATCATGCCAAAGGATCCGTCTACCTGGCAGCAGTTCGCTGCGAGTTCTAAGAACGTTTCAGATTCCATGAAACAACTCGTAGTTAACATTCGGTAAGACGAGCTAAACTTTCCTTTGGTCGTTTTTAATCATGTAAAATTTATTTTGTTTAGTAACGAAGCACCAGGAAGGAACGAATGTGAGCAAGCAGCACAGATTATAACCAATCACCTGAAGTCTTTAGATGCGGCATACATGGATGCGGTTTCTCAGTCTTTGAAGCCGCAGAGATCTACTGCTCTACCGATATACAGTCAACAAGTTGAAAGGTCTGCTGCCGGTCTATTGGATACTATCGAACCCTTAAGACATGCTGCAAAGTTCGAAGCTGAGAATATCGGTAAGGTTCATCAATGTAATGTTGAAGTTTTGGTAGTATATTGCTTGCTTCTAGGTCACGGTATTAACCAACTGATTCAATTCTTCGAGCCTCTTGTTGAGAGTACCATAGGCGCTGCCTCCAATATGACGAATTCCAAACAGCAGGAACAACTTTTAGATCAAGCCAAATCTGTGGCAGAGTCCGCTCTCCAACTGGTATATTGCACGAAGGATTGTGGCGGAAATCCTAAGGTTTGTGTAAGATTTTTCGACTTCTCTACAATTTTTTTAATGTATCTTTTTGTAGGCCTTGAACATACACCCTGAAATCGACGAATCCGCAAACTCCACCCGCGACACTCTAAAGGAACTTGTTGCAAATCTTGAAGCCATCTCTACTCAGAGTGGAATCGTATCGGGAGTGGTGGACAACCTGACCCGCGCGATGACTCGTCTAACGGACAATCGGGCTTCGCTAATCATATCGGATAGTGATCTCGGATTCGTAGACTATCAGACACGCATGGTGGACTGCGCAAAAGCTATAGCTAAGATCGCCGGAGAGATCTCGACCAAAGCTGCGACAGACACTCACAATATAGCTCAACTGTCGGCTAATCTATCGCATAAGTACGCGCAACTGTCCAACGATAGCATTGGTGCAGCGGCAGCTGCTACTAATGGCGACGTTGCCATCAAACTAAAGGTAAGTGTCCACTATCCAAACTTTGATTGTGGATATCAGGAAGCTATTGTTCTTTCAACACTTTGCGATCGGGGATCACTGTTGATTTCTATATTTTTTTTGTTATTGATAACATTATTCACCAAATTGAGGCAATTGCAATATATTGTTGAATGCATATGATATAATAACTGAAAATAGTTCCAATATTTTACTAACCCAATGTAGTATTATACTGAACAGTATAATGTATAATATTATTTATACTCAAACACGTTCCTTAACTACTTTATTAAATTGAGTACAGCTACAGAGGAAACAACCAACACATTCTGTCATCGTCTTCATGTCTATGTCGATAATGCAGGAACCCTTTTTATGTCTCTGAGCTAGTTGTCACAAACAGCAGTGACTACTAGTACGACTTGACCACTACTTACTACATCTTCCCCTTATAACTTATTTACATAATATAGTCCGAAAACTTTACAGGTTTCATTTTTAAACGAGTGGGTCTCGTGTTTCTATACTCTGGGCTATTGGAGATACTTTGAGGATTATTATCATCAGTCTCATGGTTTATAGAAACGCGAGATTCAACTCCAGTTTCACTAAAATTACAAGTTGGTTTTTTATTACACATTTGCGAATATTCGTAATCATCTAAGGTACAGTTTTTAGAGTTATACCCGATATTAAACTTATTCCTAGAATCACGCATATGATAACTATTTCGCCTCAAAACATTGGTTCCATTATTTATTAAATATGACCTAGGTGATTCATGTTCACCTATGACTACTGCGGGACACCACTTATTATCCTGTCTATATACAATATTATCACCTACATTAAACTCAGATCTTTCCCTAGTATGTTTGTCATAACGTTCTTTGTATACATTATTTCTTTTTTTCAATTCATCTCTAAATTCTTTAATCCTAACATCTTGCTCTTCAACCAGAGGTAATTTTGTTTTTAATTTTCGTGAAAACAATAGTTCTGCGGGGGACCTTTTAAGACATGTAATAGGAGTATTACGATATTCCATTAACGCGATCCACATATCATCAGACTTTCGAATTATATTTTTAGCCGTTTGAACAAACCTCTCGGCTAAACCGTTGGATTGCGGATATCTAGGACTACTTGTTTGAAATTTAAAATCAAAGCTTTCTGCAAACTTTCTACACTCATATGATCCGAATGGCATGTTATCAGCTACAATGATATCAGGCACACCATGAGTAGCAAATATTTGTTTGAGAGCATTTATAATGTCTCCTGACTGCTTCCCTTTTAAGGGAATTATTTCCAGCCACTTAGTTAAATAATCTACTATTACTAGGTAGGACTTTCCACCATATTCCATAATATCACAGCCTAACTTTTGAAATGGCAGTTCAGGAATGTCGTGTGACAATAGTGGTTCTTTCACATTAGCATATCTGTATTTCTCACAAATTTTACACTGCTGAACATCTCTTTTTATCTCTGCACTCATTCCAGGCCAAAATAGCACACAACGAGCCCTATCAATAGTACGATTTATTCCAAAATGTCCTTCATGTATAATCTTTAGCATATCTTTGCGCAAAACCGCAGGTACAATCACCCTATCATTAAAAAACAACAAATTCTCTACCACACTCAAATCAGCCCTAAGATTGTAATAAACTCCCAGTTCTCCTTCATATCTTTTTCTCTTATTCCATCCCTTTTCACAATACTCTATAACTTCTTTCAGAATGCTATCTTTCACGGTTTCTTTTCTGAATTGTTCTTTCCTACTCTCACTCATTCTCAGGTACTTTTCTACAGAGTGTACCATTTCGTTCATTTCATCATCATTTTCTACCTTTTCAGAACTTACATTCCTTGATAAATAATCCGCAATATATAAATATTTTCCCGGCATGTACTGTATTTGTAAATCATATTTCAATAATTTCAATTTTAGTCGCTGCAATCTTGGAGAATTTATTAGGGATATTTGTTTATTCATGATGCTAACATTAGGTTTATGATCTGTAATAATTTTGACGGACCGTCCGTAAATAAGATTATGAAACTTTTCACAAGCATACACAACAGCAAGCAACTCTTTTTCTATTACTGCATAATTTTTTTCTGTATCCGTCAACTGTCTAGAGGCATATGCTACAGGCCTCCCTTCTTGCAACAAACAACATCCTAAACCGTTAAGTGATGCATCTGTTTGAATTATTATATTTTTCTCAAGATCAAAATTTTTCAACGTAACATTTTTAGCAATTTCCTTTTTAATATTCTTTAGTGCCTTCTCATGAACTCCTAACCACTGAAAAATAATGTCTTTTTTAAGTAACTGACAAAGAGGTTCAGCCATTTCTCCTAATTTTGGAATGAACTTCCTGACATAATTCACCAACCCTAGCAGCTTTTGTAATTCTTTTTTATTGGCTGGTGCCCTTATATCTTCAATGGCTTTAAGTTTCTCATTATCTACTCTCATACCCTCTTTACTGAAAATATGACCCATATACTTGACTTCATTCTGTTTGTACTGAAATTTTTGTTCATTAAATTTCACCCCTTTTTTTCTAGCCCTATCCAGCACTGAGTTCAACGTTTTGTCATGTTCTTCTAAAGTATCACAAGCAATTAACAAGTCATCAAAATATATTATTACATTTTTAATATCTCCAAAATTTTTATAATTTATCTTTTGAAAATACTCAGGTGCTAAATTCAATCCAAACGGTAGCCTTAGAAATCTGTAACAGCCAAAAGGAGTTGCAAAGGTGGTTAACAAACTAGAACTCTCATCAAGTTTTATCTGATAGAACCCGTCCTTAAAGTCCAACACAGAAAAATATTGTTTTCCAGACAACTTAGAACTTATTTCATCTAAATTTGGAATTTCAAAGTATTGCCTCTTAATACACTTATTCAAGTCTTGTGGATCCAGACACAAACGCAATGATTTGTTTGGTTTTTCAATTATTACTAAATTATTAACCCATTCACTAGCTTCTTCAACTTTAACTATTATAGTTTGTTGCTCTAATTCATCTAATTTTTTCTTTAACCTATCCTTTATAGAAAGTGGTACACGCCTACAAGGCTTTGCTACAGGCGTGCTATTTTCCCTCAACTGAATTTTACAAATATCAGAAAACGTACCAATTCCTTCAAAAACATCCCTATTTTGGGCAATTATTTTTTCTTTATCTCTTGTCTCCTGACTGACAACACTTTCTGACCTTTTGATCAAACCTAAATCATAACATGATGGTAAACCAACTATTGGTTTAACATCCAAATCTACTACTAAAAATTCCAATTCAAAAGATTTATTTGACCATAAACATTGAAGTTTAACTTTTCCCTTAGGTGTTAGCTTTGTACCACCATAAGCTTCCAGTACTATACCACATTTTTCTATTTCATGACATTTACTGCCTACGCATAAAACATTCAGAACTTTTTTTGGCAATACATTCACCTCAGAACCAGTATCTATCTTAAATCTTATGTTTTTATCATGTACTATAAAATTTTCAGTCCATACCATTTTATTCTTGGTTTTGATCTCGCCTACCTTTCTCAAGCTGTCCACAAACAAACTGTCAAAATCAGAATTATCTTCACTTTCTTCTTTCTTCACTTCTTTTATTGTTCTTACATTTTTCCTTTGAGAGCTTTCACCTCTTTTTTCAAAGTTTCCATATCTTCTAGTCATACATACAGTACTGAAATGATTGTCTCCGCCACATCTGAAACATTTTTTTCCAAATGCTGGACATTCAGCATATCCATGTCGGCCATTACATTTTTTACAAGGATTCTTCCCTACATTTTCTCTCATATTCTCAGATTTTCTTTTAGTCTTCACCTCATCTACCTTGCTTGCTCCTAAACCTTCTCTATTCCTGACCGACTCTATCTGTCGTTTCATTACTTCAGCATTTCTACAAAGTTCCACAGCTTTTTCTAATGTGATGTTATCGATATTCAACAATTTTTCTTGCGCTTGTGTGTCATTAGTTCCTAGAATTATTCTGTCAACTAATATACTATCCTCTTGAGTGTCATATTCACAACTTTGTACCAATTTCTTTAAATCACCAAAGAAATTGTCAAAAGGCTCATTTATTCCTTGAACTCTGCTATTGAATACAAAGCGTTCATACGTTTTATTTTTTCGTGGGGCACAATATTTTTTAAATGCATCAATAACGCTTTTGTACTCATCCTTTGCCGGAATTTTCAGAATATTGTATATCTCTAATCCTTCTGGTCCTATTAGGTTCAGGAACAATGCAATTTTAATTTTGTCCACTTTGGTGTCTCTCTCAGTTGCTATGAGATAAGTTTCAAAATTCTGGTAAAATTTTTTGAAATTTTCACTGAGGTTTCCCTCACATTTCATTTGCTCTGGTATTCTGCCCTCCATGTTTTCTTTTATCAATTCGACCTGCTGATGACTTCTTTCATTTACAACCCACCAGATTGATATACTGTCTTTCAGCTCAATAGTTCTTCTCCGACTGCGCCATGTAGTATTATACTGAACAGTATAATGTATAATATTATTTATACTCAAACACGTTCCTTAACTACTTTATTAAATTGAGTACAGCTACAGAGAAAACAACCAACACATTCTGTCATCATCTTCATGTGCATGTCGATAATGCAGGAACCCTTTTTATGTCTCTGAGCTAGTTGTCACAAACAGCAGTGACTACTAGTACGACTTGACCACTACTTACTACAGATATGCTTTTTGTATATTCGAGATGTTTGATGAATGCTACAGAATCTCTGGCAACGTATCAGGAATTGTATCCTGAACGACGACAACCTAATCATAGATATTTTCAACGAATCGAAAATAGTTTACGGAATTATGGATCTTTTGAAAACCCTTCGAAAGAAAATGTACGGTTACTGAATGTGGTGGCGATAATGAAATCGGCATTATAGGTGAGTTCAAAGAAGATCCACAATAATGATAAAGTAACATTGATTTGATTTAGGATTTATGGAAAATAAAATAATTGAGAACAAGGAAGTATCTCTGAGGAAGATTGCTCATAATTCGGCCATATTCACTTCGTCTATACGGAAAATTTTGAAGAAAAATAAATTCAAGCCTAATCGAGTCAGGAAAGTTCATCATTTGCGTTTAACGGACTTCAACAGGAGTTTTGAAACACTTACACCGAAAACGGAAGTTGAGTCGGAAATTGAAAGTATCGACCTCAAAGTAAATCGAATCCGCATGATCGAATTGAATTGCAACTTTTGAAAGCTATCCAAGCTGACACTCCTATTTTCATACCGTTCAGAAAATGGGAACTTCATATGCTGGCTGTTCTCACACAAGGTGCAAAAAATGAAATATGGGCCTTCCAGACTTCCTCATTTCTCGAAAGACCTCGCTATGTGATTGTACGTTTCCAAAAAAATCGCATTAACACTAAAATCAACAAGGATCCAACACTATTCAATCATTTGAATATCACCAATATAACGCTCACTTTGAACGGTGAGAATTACCTCAAAGAAAATATGCATATGAATTTTGCAAAGGGAAGTTTTTCGCAAGCTTATTTCAACTACTCGCAATTCGGTCTCATCTACAGAATTACTAATCAACATAATCCTCTTCTCACTTCCACCGCCTTTACGGACAAAGCTCTCTTTGTCATCGATTGTTCCAGAAGGCACAAGAGCATCAAAAGTTCTAGTGTTGATGTGAAATTTGAAATCGAAGCATCCAAGGGATTTCCTCAAAATACTAGAGCATATTGCAACATTGTGCACGACACTGTCATAGAGCACCTCCCACTTAGGGAAATTATTAAAAAGTGGAACGGAACATGTGATTTTGCTTTAGTATCAATCGCAGAGTCAACATGAGAATAACTCAATTTAATGCTTCATCGAGCGAGCCAAAATTCCATCCTAGAGGAAAAGACACTAGGATTGGAATTCAATGCTGCCAAACACACCATTTTCTTGTTTGAGTAAAAAATATCGCCCACAGCCTGTTACTTGAAGCGAAACATTCAAGGATTAAGGTGTTCCTCTGGCTTTGTGGAACATAATCAATTTGATGCCATCCTAATGAAGAATCTACAATTTAATTCTTCAATTCGTTACAATTGGTGATCAGAAGTGTATTTTTAAAATAAATCAGTGTATGCGTGTTGAACAATCTTTGGATCACGGTGAAATTGACTATAAAGCTTTCGCGTAGAGACTGGTGATTCACTGTGTTTCGCAAAGTGGACAGTACCGAACTACGGAAACATAAACTGATACACCTTTCTCGCGAAAAATACACTTGTGAAAATAATAAGGATTAAGGTGTTCCTCTGGCTTTGTGGAACATAATCAATTTGATGCCATTCTCATGAAGAATCTACAAGGTGTCGATGTCATTTATGTACGAGGACATCAAAAACATGACTATATGACTGCGAAATTTCACGGGTTGGATATACCTACACGCGTTGTGAATTAGAAGGACTGTGACAATACGACATGGATGATTCCTACATTCGACATCAACGAAGATGTCTCATCCTGGATGCAATACATTCGCAAGTGAACCAACTAAAATTGCAGTCTCCGAAATGTAAATATTTTATACAAATGGATGTGTGATATATTACCAAATGGAAAATGCATAATGAATTTCCATTCAAAATGTTTTATTTCTTCTTTTCCACCTAATCTCACCGCCTAATGATAATATACCCTTTACAAAAATTGAAAACGAAACGAAAAAACGTCAATGACGACGAAACGATAACGAATAAACACACGCAAAACGGTCGAAATGCATGCAAAATGGTCGAAATGCACGCAGAACAACGTACGGATAGCAACATACGCATACAAAATAACGTATTTTGAAATGTTATTGTCAAATACTTCGGTCCCCCCTTGCCTCCACCTTCGAAGGTTCACTCCACAACACGTAAAGTACAATTACATTTCAATTGTCTCGTATCAATTATTTGGGGATTTTTTAATATGTCTGACAAAGATAGGCGGCGTCAGAATAATATTCGCGAATTTCCTGTTGGCCATCCCATGCGAAACCATCGAAAAAGAATATGGAATTTGATTTGGCTTCCTCATCCTCATTTCCCTGAGCAGTCAATATCCCATCCCCTTGCATTCACTAAAAATTCCTTGAGCCACTTGATTTTTAGATTAATACTGTAATGAATCTGAAGCCGGCCCTGGCCGTTATCTCAGACACCAAACATATGACTCACCGCGAAAGGAATGCGATCGACGAACCGCCACGAAAATTAAAGATGAGTACCAAAACCGCTAGAGGTATCTAGAACGTTCGTTACCAATATAAAAGATCGAGTCCTCGCTCAGAGAGGGAGTCTGAATTCAGAAAGCGAGTCGAACGGTTAACAAGAATTCAAACAGTGAAGATAAATTAAGTTACTGAGTGTTGTATACATAAATTAGTTGTGATAGTGAAATATTGTTAAAAATAAATTTGTTTAAGACTTTTAATTCTTCAATTCATTACAATTGGTGATCAGAAGTGTATTTTTAAAATAAATCAGTGAGTGCGTGGTGAACAATCTTTGGATTACGGTGAAATTGACTATAAAGCTTTCGCGTAGAGACTGGTGATTCACTGTGTTTCGCAAAGTGGACAGTACCGGACTACGGAAACATAAACTGATAGACCTTTCTCGCGAAAAATACACTTGTGAAAATAAATAAGTGTTTCAGATTCGATTAAAATAAGTGGACGTATTCAGTTTTGTGTGAAGTAGACAATGAGAGACAAAATGTGTTCGAGGAAAGTGCGCCTAGTGGACTTGAAAGTCGCCGAATTGAAGCAAGAATTGGAGGAGAGAGAGCTAGACTCTTCCGGAAAGAAATCAATACTCCAGAAGAGACTATGTGATAACTTGATTGAATCAGGAGAAGACTCGAAACATATTTATTCAAAGTTTCTGGGGGCGATTTGAGTTCAATAATGAGCAGACTCGAGGAGAATACCAAATCGCTGAAAGATGAACTTCAACAAAATTCGAAAAGTTTAAAAAAAGAACTTCTAGAGAATTCGAATAGTTTTAAGGAAGAACTTCTAGAAAATGCAGAAGGCTTAAAGAAAGAACTTTGTGGTGTGGCGAGTCTACTTGAAGAGAGGATAGGAACCATCGAGATGAAGATAGATAAAATCAGGAAGGAAATGAACAGAGAAGTAGAGGAAATCAAAGGCGGAGTTCAGGCAGAAATCAGCGAGATGAAGGAAACAATTAGCAAGTTGCAAAACCAAATCGTTAATTTTGCCCACCCCACAGAAACGGTTTCCGATAACTCCATTCCGGAACTGAAAGAGTTCAAAGCCAGTTCTAAATCAGGAAATCTCTCCATGAAGCCGCCCCAGTTCGACGTAAAAACTCCTTGGGCAAATTACCGCCGACTATTTGAAGCTGCGGCCAGAGCGAATGGATGGAATGCAGGAGAAAAGGCGGTAGCATTAACATTGGCGTTGCGTGGAGAAGCAACGAATATTCTGC
>WOGL01000049.1:0-12011 GCA_015342145.1 Leptinotarsa rubiginosa | reverse complement strand
TTAACATTCTAACTGTGAGATTAACAACAAATGTCAAAGTCAATATAATTTCCCAAACGCGGTTAGCTTCAATAATATAATTCCTTTTTCTTTTTCTCAATCTTTTACTGCAAGGGCATTAGTTGAAATCATAACCCAGAACCGAATCATCGCGATTTTAAAATATTATTAGAAAAAATCTATATATTAAATAGATAGTCAGATGCAATGGAAGCTATTTGCCCTCATCAACATACCATTAATTGTAATTTTCCAGATAGTATTAAAAAAATACACAAAAATTGATCCAATATAATATATTATCACAGATTATCATTTTATATGATTCCATACTGACAAACATTCCGGAGCATTGAGAAAAAATCTTATAAAGAAATATCTGTGATAAATTACTTCAACATTCATCAAGTTGGAATTAAAACTAATATCATCAACTACATATTCTAAATAAATAAGCGAATTTTCCCTTCAGGAGTGGGATGAAAATAATATAAAAAATAATATTTCAGCAGTTATGTAATAACATGTATGTAATAACAGTTATGTAAGAAAAATCAGTTGCCAACCATCACTGATACCAACATTTGTAAAATTAAACTTTTTTTTTCAGCTGGCAGTAGTGATGATCTCAACTTGAAGACCTATCCAAGTGAAACAGAACAAAGAGAAAGTAAGTATTTTGATTTCAACAGTATCTTGTTTAACGTTCAACATGAAAACATTCAAGCAATATCATCTTTACCTGATGAATACTATTTTGCGTTCAACTCATGTGCAAAAAAAATCTAAAGGAAAGTATGAACATACAGTTGCTTATTGAGATTGATCTCAATATTTCAGAATGCCTGAATTCAATTTCGAAGTCATTGTAACATTTTTTTAATGTTACAACATATACATATACAGAAAAAACCTGAAGATGAAATAGATCTCTTCAGGCATATTTTTGACAGGTGGAAAAGTCATATCTTTTCTATAGATATTTCCGCTAGAAATGTTCGACTGACATACCAACCCCATGATAGATGACGGGGTTGGTGGAGACAAGTTGATGGTTTCTTTGAAGTCATTGTCAAGATTTTGATAAAGGAGATTATTGCTAGGTGATTGAAATCAAGAACATTCAATAGAAATGTTCAAAAATTCAGTCCATTAGAGAATAACTTAATGTTCTCGTACATCTCATACGGATATTTACTAATGTATCCCTTTTAATTTTATTGAAATACAAAATAAAAATTACGCTTTTTTTTAATTAATATATACTATACTTTCAGTAAAGCTCTGAGTCCATTACTGTCTCTTCAATTGTTCGTAAATTCAAAAATACACAATTATTTATATTTATAGGAAGAAAACAAAACTTTGACTTTTTCGAAAGAACTATTTCTTCAAAACGATATTCATGAATGATATCCATTCCATTCAGTAAAGAAATATATAAAAAAAATATTTTTTGAAAAAAATATATTGAAAAAATGATTTAAAAAATACTCAAAATAAAATATTCAAGTTTGAATTTCACATATTTTGCAGATATATATTTCAAGTAGATCTTGTTTCACAAAGCGATTTCATATTTAAATTTGATATTTGTTCATCCTCTGTTCGTATTACTGTCATTGTGTATGAATTAACTGATGTTTTATGTTTTCTGTATTTGCGGAGCAGTCACGTATAAGATCGGTGAGTAAGAGTTCCCAAATAAGGGGGAGGTGTGAAACTATGCGCATATTCTTCATGGCCATGATTTCAATTCATATTTTTCATATTTTCATAATTTATATTTCCTTTTCATTATTTTTCTCATTGGTGCCCTATTGACTGTTTTTTCGATGAAACTGGAAAGTACAGTTGGTATTATTTGAAATGTTAATACTTCAGTTTTTTATTCATAAGCGTCTCACGATTTTTGAGGTATCAACAGCGATTTTGCATTATGATTTGAGAAATCAATGTTTGAACCCACTTTTAAAGAATTATCAAGTAAAAACTTGGTACTTGTGATGCAATGTTTGGAATATTTTGTGTAGTAATGAATATTATTGGAGTTTTTCTCCAACACCAAACCGTTATTTTCACACTTTGACACGTGTTTCAATCACCAAGTGATCATCTTCCTCTTCCACCAAACCGTTATTTTAACACTTTGACACGTGTTTCGATCACCAAGTGATCATCTTCCTCTTCCTCTTGAAGACGATCACTTGGTGATCGAAACACGTGTCACTTAAAATAACGGTTTGGTGTTGAGATGATCACTTGGTGATCGAAACACGTGTCGAAGTGTTAAAATAACGGTTTGGTGTTGGGAAAACACTCCAGTAATATTTAAAAACTTTCTAGTGACAGCCAATAATTTAACGACAGATTGCAAAGTAATTTTTCTTTCTCTCATTTTCTTGTCGAGAGATATGAATTATAAATTGATTTTTCATGATAATTTGAAGGCGTAATAATAAAAAAGTGAAAAGTATTCCTGGATGACTATTCTTTGAAACACTTTGGCTGCAAGTCGTTGTGCTTAAGAAATCGATCTTCTGTCAAAGATCTCAATATCCACTTATACATCAACATACCTTCTATTCCATTGAATATCCTCGATCACTGAAGTTGTCTTCATTGAAAATTCTACGAACTGTATACTTGGAATAGGAGACTATCACTAGTTGAATGCATCTTCATTAATTATAACTCATATTATCATTCACATAAAAGAAAACATGGGACGATAAAACAGAAACTATTCGAAATACAAATAACTGATTATAACAAAACTCAAAAGTTTCAACAGATTCGAAAATTCGTGGAGAAATTCGCTAACAACTCCAGTTGTTGAATTTGTTATGAATAATGTCCCTCCTCTGTATAATATATCCAAAGTCTGAGTGATCTGTTCTGAAATTTGTTTGTCAACAGTATTAATATGAAACAAACTAGGTGAGTAAAAGTATGTCATAGTATTTATCCATTTATACATCATTGGGTTGACAGTATCAAAATACTTGGTTATTTGTCAAGTTTGTAGTTACTTCACATTCGTTTAAATACAGTGCGACTTGAGTTTGACAAATTTCACTAGTGACATTCAAATCGATTCATCAATAATGCAGTTTTTCCAATCTTTCATTTGCCTCTAGCGATAATAAACCTGAAAAGCGTATCTGAGGAAGCAACATATAAGAAAATGGCTGAATAATCTAATTTGTCCCTAGGGCAAGTCAAAAAAGCTATAAGAGTATACACGACTCTCTTTGTCTTTGAGACATTTCAAGTAGTCGTGTCCAAATGGACGAGAATAACTATAGACCAGTCGCTTTGCTATCAGTGATATCAAAAATCATGTAGAGAGCTGTAAACCACCATATCCTTGAACATTTGGAAGGCTTCAACATCTTGAGTGATCATTAATATGGCTTTCGGAAAAAAAGATCATCAGGCGACCTTTTATCGTATGTCACCCATATTTGGGTTAACGCAATCGAAAAAATATGGAGAGTAATTGGCCGTTGATGGATATCTCTGAAATACGCTGGTGTTCTCCAAGGATTGCACAGATTCGTATTGCACAGATACGAATAATAACTTAGTTAACATCTGACAGTTTGGTTCAAAGAAAAGCAACGGAGTAGATGAAGTCTTACTTTGGGATGCTAAAATAATGAAGTTTTTTATTAAATTCTCATGACATTTTTGAACGAATGAATAATTTGGTGTGGAAAATTGTTTTACAGAAATTTGTGTGAACTAATCAGAGTGGGTAGGCATTAACATATTTTAATGGCCGATGACAAATACAAGAGTCCATCTGAATATTAGTCACTGTTCCAAATTAGTTTCACTAGATGTCCTGACTGTCTCTTTTCGAAAAAAAAATAATAAAAATTATACCACTAAGTTCAACGGACAGTCACTTCTATTCAACTTTTTTGATTAGTCATTACTGTAAATTTTACATAAACTGGACTTTTGGATAAATTGCGAGGTTTGGTATCTATGTATGAAAATATTGGAAAACTAGCTTCTTATCACCTAGTTTGTTTCACTTGAAATAGTATAAGGTTATTGGAAATAAGTTGTGGTACTTGCTATCACCCATAATCTTTTAATTTGATTGGAGAAAAATAGTTTCATACTTTCTGTAATCCAAATAGGTTCTGAGCTGAAAACAACAGAGATCAATAATGATATCTATAATTTTCATCTCTTCACCAGTTTGATTTCTCAGTAGATAGTTTCCAAGAGTTACTGTTCAAATTTGATAGTCTAAAACAAGTTGTTTCAATAAAAAAGTGAAATATTCAAAACAGTGTCAATTGTCAAAAGATAATACCTTTTCTGTCATATTAACTGTAGAATTCAATCATGAACATAATCATTTTTAGCAATTAAAAAAAAAGTTGAAATTATCACATCAATTCATAATACACTCACCACCCTTCGGGAACCCAACATCATCATAATCATTCAAATCTGTACAGATCAACATGTAACAAAGCACCAACGCTATCTTACGCTGGTATTGTACATATTTCCTCGTGCTTAATTTGGCCAATTTCAAATGATATCGCAACTTTAACAGAGTTTGCTTGTTAATCCATTTCCTCCACATTGACTCCTCTTTTCTCACCTGAGCTTTCCATTCTCCTAGGCCAAGAAGTAGTACTGACCTGCAGAGATGAAGGAATGACTAGGGCCAAAGTTCACTGGGAAAGAGAAAATGGTCTGCCTTTACCACCAGGTTCAACTGATGAGAGAGGCAGGTTGACAATACCAAACATTCAGTTAGACCAAGCAGGAACATACATTTGTTTGGCAACTGGATATCCTCCAAATACGCCAGGCGCAAGAGTCCCTGCTAGATTGACAGTGACCAGAAGTGAGTATCAGTCCTCAATAAACATTTTGTTATCATAAAAAAATAAGTAGTTGTTATCCCCTCAGTAGGTAATCTTTTGGTTCAATGGTAACACCAGGGCTGAAAAGTTTCTTCAATAAATAAACGATTCGTGAGGCATGACTCCATTTCTTCTTATTAATGAATAAAAACGAATATTTGCTGCATTTACTTACAAATTGTTAACTTTCTGCAAACCTTTTACTAAATGAAGAAGACTTCGATTGCCAAAAACTTGAATTTTCAACTCAAATGTTAAGTTACCGTTTAAATTTGATCAATTAATGTTTTTATTGAGCAGCCAGGATGAAATCAACAAAGCATCAGGTGGTTCATTCAAAATTTGGAGTTATACTTCCGATCTATACAAATTATTATGCAGCAGGTAAAATGTAAAAAATAAAACGTTCACTCAGCTAATTGATCATTTATATGTTTCATTCGTTTCTCTGATTGATATCACGATTTGGTAAGTAAAGTTAATGGTTGACGGATCGATCGATTTTGAGTTACTGATGAATATCATGAAAACAAATATGTCATTATCAACCTAGCATGACCAGTATGAAAGTTTAATATGTGCTTCAGTGGGAACTGAAATTTTCTTGGTGGTAGTACCACCAAATATTCATTTGCCTTGAATTTACATCAGAATGCTTGGGTATAAAATCCCGCATCCCGCATGTGAATATTGAACCATTTATGTCTAGAATTGATCACCAAAACCTTCAACGAAATGTTTTCCACCCAGGAAAGATAGTAAAATTTCTGCAATGCGATCTCACGAAACATTTTGATGGATGTGACACTAGTAATCCAAATGAAAAAGCAACACTTTGTTGGAAAGACAACGTTGATTCCGGTAGCATTGAAGTACGATCTTTACTATGTCCTCGTTTATAGTAGGCATTCATCTGAAACGCTACAGAATCGATGATCCTGCTGAAATCACTTCTGATCAGTTCAACGGTAATAGAGTTGGAAAGAGAGAAGGTAGCTTGGCATTCTATATCAAAATGATCATTCGTCGGTTCGAAACTTCTCTTTCCAATTGTATTTCAAAAATCAGTCATCGCAAATAACAAATTAATTATAGAATAATTCTTATGGTCTGATATATTGATATTCCTTTGTGGTGGTTATAATATCTACCAAATATATTTTTTGTTTTGCATCTTGCATAAAATTTTAAGATTCCCTGTATTAGTCTGGGAAAACTTTTGGAAAATTTTTTTTTCCAAGTTCAGTGGAAAACCGCATCTTTTCGGTAACTCACCTTACCGTCAAGACCGAACTCTGCCTTTTTCCGGATTACTATATGAGTTTGTATTTTATTTCATTCTTCTATTTTGTAGTCTGGGGCAATAAAATTTATTTTTATTATCATTATTATTATCAGTATTTATTATTATTCATTATTATTTCATCCCAAAACTATCATTAGTGTACCTCTACGAACCTCCTGGACTATCTAGAAATACTATTTGGAAATGAAAACCAAAGAAATCTCAGAGAGATTTCGAATTTCTGCTATTAATAAACATGCTATGTTCTAACGTTATTTGAAAAACTGTAGATATTTTCTAAACAACGTTCATTTGTAGCAATGAATGAAGTCGTTTATTATTATTGTTATTGAACTTTAGACACGCCAACAGGTCTTTATTCAGATTTCGGATTCTTCGATTCCTCAATAAGATGTATAATATACCTAATGAAATTTTGTTTGCCAAATGAATTCTCAAAATGTGAAGTAGATATGAGAATTGATCTCATTAGTGTTCACTTGCTGATTTGATGCATCCTGCTTCGATGGCGATGTACATTCTTCATTATTGGATTCAAGTTGGTGTCTCCTTTTTGAACTCCCTTCTCTCGTTCGCATGAACAATTCTTACCGAAATATAGGCAATATCCCGTATTATAATCCACAATATTTCAGGAATACCTCAACCAACTCGACCACCAACAGTATGTAAAGCAAATGAAGCAACCTGCTCCAACGGACAATGTATCCCAAGAAGTAAACTTCGTGATGGTCGATTTGACTGTTCTGATGGTTCCGATGAAGATGGATACAGTAAGTAATCTCGATTTCATCATATGTGATTTTTCTAGATTAATTCCTAACCCATGGTCAAATTTCAGGACCCAATGGATGCGAACCTAATGAATTTCAATGTGCCAACAAAAAATGCGTTCTCAAAACCTGGATGTGCGATTCAGATGACGATTGTGGTGATGGATCTGACGAACAAGAATGTGCGACCAGTCCACCAGGATCAGCCTGCCAATACCATCAATTCGCTTGTCATTCCAACAACCAATGCATTCCAAAGAGCTACCACTGTGATATGCAGAACGACTGTGCGGACGGCAGTGACGAAGTTGGTTGCGGTAAGTTTGTCCTAGGTTGACTATTCGGTTTTTGATGAATAAATGTCGATGATGCTAATTCTTCAACGATATTGAAAAAAGAAATTGATAAACATACATGGTATTTGGCTTCAACGTCAAAATGTTTCAATATGACTCATATCAATTTGCAGCTAAGCCTGTTATCGCTCAAAATCCGCCACCAATGGTGACCCTCAAAGAAGGAGAAACATTCGAGATAACTTGTAGAGCTGTAGGTATCCCAACACCAGAAATTGTGTGGCGTCTCAACTGGGGTCACGTTCCTCCTAAATGCAGAATGATCAGTAACAACGGATTTGGAACACTTATTTGCGAAAACATACAAATCGAGGACCAAGGAGCTTATTCTTGCGAAGCAATAAACATCAAAGGAGCTACTTTTGCTGTCCCTGATACCATTCTCAATGTGAAACGTGATAAGGTTTGCCAAGCAGGATATTTCAATGTTCAAGCCAGAACCGAAAGAGAATGTATCAAATGTTTCTGTTTTGGACATACCAGTAGCTGCAGATCTGCTGACCTATTTATATTCCAGGTGAGTTGTACTGATTTCATATTTCGAAACACTTTGGAATTGCTGGGAATTGCTTGAAGGTTCCAGTTTCGATTACACATTTTTTTGTTACCTTTTACGACAGTGTGCCAATTACACATAATCGAAACCAAATCGTCATACAACATTGAAATAATCATAAATGTTTCGAGAAATCATAACGTTGCTTTCTGTTCTTGCAAGTTTCTTTGACACGATGTTACACCCACAAGTATTTCCAATCATCAGATTTTAAGTATTGTCAACATACCATGCCCTCATTGTAATTGCTATGAAAACTTGTTTTTCCAGTTCCAACCACCTTTCAACTCTCTTAAACTTCTTGGTGTTCGAATCGATCCAACTTCTGGAGATGTGTCCATTAGAGATGAACCCGTCTACAGAGGAGCTCAACCTACGTTATCTCTAGTTGGTGCTCAAGGAGTTCATGCCACCGCACCAGGAGGTGGTGAGTTGGCTCAACAAAACGTTGTTCCTTATTTCGCCATGCCTGAAAGTTATCACGGAAATCAACTCAAAAGTTACGGCGGCTACATCAACTTCGGGCTCAGACATTCCAATAGAGGTTATCCTGTACCCGGTCCCGATATCATCATCTCTGTGAGTATGATTCAATACATATAGCTCAAATGAAAATTCACAACATGAATACAAATTAGTCATTATTGAACTAGTTTCAGTATTTATTGAATACTGTTATATACATTGTTGTTACATAATATTTCTCATCGTAGGGTAACGGATACATCCTGACCCATTACTTGAACCGACTTCCTACACCGAACGCCATTGAGAATACGACAGTAAGGCTTTTTGAAGGCGAATGGACTAGAGGTTCGCAAACCATTGCCACCAGAGAAGAAATAATGATGGTGCTGGAGGATATTGATAATATTCTAATCAAAGTACAGTATAATGAAGGAACATTAAATACAACATTGTTCAATATTGAAATGGATTCTGCGGGATTAGATAATGCAGGATTGGGCCCCGCTAGTTACGTAGAAGATTGTGACTGTCCCGCTGGATATACTGGTAATTCTTGTGAGGTAAGATTTATTCACTCAGTTGAAAGAGAGCGCATCTGAATGGAGAAATTTGTTTCAGAGATGCGCAAATGGTTACGAGAGACAAAATACTGGTCCATGGCTTGGTCTATGTACAGCACAGCCTAAAATTTGTCCACCAGGAATGTATAATGATGGGAGAGATTGTCAGATATGTCCTTGTCCTCTCACTGATTCCAGAAACCAGTAAGTATAATGAAGATCTCCCATGGAATTTGATTTCTATTAAGAGAATGTTCGAAATGAAGTATATAGAGCTAAATAATTGTGAAGAATAATAGAGATCCCCTCAGTCTTGAATTTCAAGCTTCATTTCCATTGGCTGATCATGGTGATATAATCTGCAGAATAATTGTGAAGAATAATAGAGATCCCCTGAGTGATATAATCTGCAGAATAATTGTGAAGAATAATAGAGATCCCCTGAGTCTTGAATTTCAAACTTCATTTTCACTGGCTGATCATGGTGATATACTCTGCAAGATTTGTATGCCAAAGATATTCTGTAATACATTCATACAAAGCCTTATGGCTTTGTATAAATGGATCTGATGGGTTTGAATACAATTCGTGGGTGTTGAATTATTTTTTATCCTCAAATCATCTGAACTATTGGTCAATGAAATATGTGAGTTATACTAGTAATGCAGAATAATTTTGAGAAGTAATGAAGATCATTTGTCTTGAATTTTAGAGTACATTTTTTACTGGCTGAACCTCTGAAATCTTCGGTGAGATGATCATGGTGATCTACTCTGTAGAATTTTCATATCAAAGATTTCCTGTAATATTTTCATACAAAAAAACTACGATTTGTGAGTGCAAAATAATATTTTTCATTTTCAAATCATTTACACTACCACTTGAAAAAATCTGGTAAGAAAGGAGGCAGCTGTGGATATATATTGTGAGACTGAATTCTTTAAATCTTGTGTTTTCATATGTTAACCCGTTGATTTTTTTTCTCACTCACACTCACAAATTTCCTTTGAATGAAAACTCGAAATAGTGATTTATCTGCAAACCTCTCTTCAACAGGTTCGGAAGGACTTGTCAATTGGGACCCGATGGTAATGTATTATGCAATTGTCCTCCTGGATATGTTGGAAATCGTTGTCAGCAATGCGCCCCCGGATATGTGGGTAATCCTCTAGTTCCAGGAGATTACTGTCGACTAGCTCCAACTGAACCCCCACCATCATACTGTGATCCTAACGGGTCACTGGACAGCCGGCCAGATCCTTACGGCAGATGCAGTTGTAAGGTACATTAATATTTGTTTTTTTCATCAGAAGGGAAATATAGTACTTCTTTCGTTTCAATGATAATATCGGAAATATAACAAGTTCTAAATAACAGCTAACATATTTCCTACTTTCCATGCTATTCCTTGATTCATCTATGGGTGAGTCCATAAATGTAAATCTTGATATTGTTTCTCAAATTATGTTTTCGCTTGATGTAGATTGTTGTTTATTCGTTATAGAATTTGGTCGATGGTCCTACATGTAACCAATGTAAGAGTGAGACATTCTACTTGAACCGAAGAAACCAGTTCGGATGCATACCTTGCTTTTGTATGGGGGTATCCAGGCAGTGCTCAAGCTCTAATTGGTATAGAGAAAAGGTAAATGTCTCTTCAGCCTTGGTTATATCATGATTGTCAAATATCAAAGCAATTATTACGTAATGAAATGAAATATATTTTAGGTAACCAGCATCTTCGTTTCGTCTAGCCAAGAATTCAAACTAGTCGACAACTTGAATAGAGAAAATCCTATTGCTGAGGGAATAGAGCTGCGTGCAGAAAATCGGGAAATTTCTTACTATAGCTTCAGTTCACCAAACGCTTACTACTGGTCCCTTCCTTCTCGTTATCTGGGAAACAAAATAACTTCATACGGCGGTTATCTCACCTACACATTGAGACATACTCCTAGACCAGGGGGTCAGAGTTCCAGAAATAATGCGGCAGATGTAGAACTCGTCAGCGTAAGTTTGGACACTCTGAACGTAATGAAAAATCCATTGCGATAGATCTCAGATAGAGAGAAAGTAATATTTGAATTGTTATTCTTCAATGTGTTCTCAATGTGTTCAGATTTTTTTTCGAAATTGTCATTATAATGGTTTCGTCTTGGAATTAGCGATCATTTATGAAATATGAAGTGAAATTTATCTATATCAATAATTTCATAATGAGAATGAAAACATTCAAAATAAACGTCGTTTCAAAAAACAACTCAGTGAATTAGTGAAATAATTTCAATCATGATAAACAAAAACGGCCAGGAATGTTTCAAAAATACAAGGAACTAATTTGAAATCAAGGATTATTGGGGGTTACAAAACAATACTTTTGGTTGAGATTGTGATGACTTATTTGTTATAAATTGTTAAGTATTGTGAACCTATAACATAATTGACTTCGTGTCGACTTTGGCTTTCGCAGTATTTAATGAATAAAATAAAGTGTGTTCTATCGTGGAAGTTGAACAGTAAAGTAATATACATTCCAACTAAGTATTGTTCTACCCTATAAGCAACCAACAAATTCCAGATGATTAATTGAAATTATTTTCAACAGAAAAACAACATCAATCTCCTGTTCTACAACAGAAATCAAACACAAAGTACGGGTGCTCCACAAACTTTCGTCGTCCCACTTTTAGAACAATACTGGCAGCGCAGTGATGGTCAGGTATCTGATAGAGAGCATCTTCTGATGACATTAGCAGACTTAGAAGCGATTTACATCAAGGCAACATATTTCACTAATACCCAAGAATCTTCGTAAGTATTGTGATTCAAAGTATGTTTACTAATATTGTGTAAGACAACACGTTTTGAATGGTCATGGTATCAAAATGCATATTACTATCGTGAGATCTTCGATTCTCCAGATTCTATAGCAAATCTTGAATTCAGGCAAAACATTGTATATCGTATTCTGAAAACACTTTATTGTGAGATTTTCACTAGATAGTTTTACAAAAACGCAACACGTGTTTCGCCATACAATGGCTTCCTCGGGCGTGTCTTAATTAATTGAGTATTTTTAGAATACGTTATAGTT
>WOGL01000048.1:2728-22039 GCA_015342145.1 Leptinotarsa rubiginosa | reverse complement strand
CTGTAGACGACCCCTCCCGATATAGAAGGCCCCGACACTCTGTCGAATAAGGCCCTCATGTCCCCCGTTAACGGACGAATAGCTTTTTCATCCATACCACCCCACTCAGGTAGGGGTATCCCGTGAAGGGCGGTACTGATGTCTGAGGACTTCATACCGCCATCCCCTCAGTCATGAATCCCTTTGTCCTTCTGCGACAAAAATCAACCGAAAGGGTAAGGGAGCCGGGCTCCATCCTGATTGAAATGAAGACGTTGGTCAGTTTTTGTCTGCATTTGCAGAAGATTAAAGTATGACTGAAACAATGATCAATGTAATGGTGCAATATGTGAAACATGATATGTGCTTGTTCACAAATGGCTCATCAATAAGTTTGTCCAATTCTTCAGAATATTGATTTGATTCGTGTTGAGCGATGTTCAATTCGTCAATGTTGATTTTGTTGAGTTTCCATGGTTTCAGTTCTAGAAGATGTCGTTTTTCAGGAAGGTGATCGCAACAGCTGTATGGTATTCGAACGGCATATTTTTTGTCTAGCAAATGTTATTGAATTCAATATGTCATCAAGGATTGATTTCAAGGAAAGATAGGTTCCCATGAATGTTCCAGAGATTTCCAATTTTTTTAATTGTGCTTCGTGGTACGCGATATCGTCTGAAATATTATGAATTGATTGTTTTATTTGCTTGATATCTCGATTGAAAGTTTCTTCATCGATTTGAAGTTTCTTCATCGATTTGAAGTTTCTTATAGTTGTAATTCCTAATTACTGATGTGGTTACAGATGTTTGTTTTTCAAAAGGTTTTCTAGCTGGTGTTCATCTTGGGTGAATTTATTGATACAGTTGGTGTGATATTCGCCATCTGCTGCGTCTAAATTACCAGTAACGCCTTTCCAGAAGGTACCTATTCCGTTAATTGATTCTCGTTTGGAATTTCGGGTGTCTGCAAATATTTCTCGATATTTTAAGTTCAGTGAGTCAGATATTTGGATCAATAAAGTAATGTGTGTTTTCACTTCGGTTTTGAAGAATAACATTATGGGGTTTGATTGGTCGAAAGTGTAGAGTATGTGTTTCAAAATGTTGTTGTTATTTAAGGCAAATTCTATGGAGTCAAAGTCTTTATAAACGAGAACAGTTGATTTATCGTTTGACATTTCCAAAGTGCTTTCTTCGTGAAGAAAAATTCCTATTGTATTATTGATGGGTTGAATGGAGTATTGGGAGTGTATTGTATTGTTGCTGAAGTCAGCAGAAGAATCCTGCAAATGAAATCAATTTTCAGTATAAGGTTGTAGTCGGTCAAAATTTACTTTTGTTTTTTGTTTTGTCTTTCAATAAACTAGCATTGCTGAGTTTTCGTAGATTTCTATAATTTCAAATGGGCCATTGAATTTATTTTATAATTTGTTTTTGATTTGGAATTCAAATCAAATTTTGGATTTTTCTTTTTGATCTTGTGTCCTTTGACGAGGAATTTTATAGTAATACGAAATTTTATTATTCAAATATCGTGTGTACTTGGTTATGAATTCTTTTTGGTTGTGAAGAGTTTTGGGTGGTATACTAGAGGTGTGTCCAAATGGTAGTTCATAAGGGGTAAATCCGTGGGTTTTGTTTGTGGTCTCGTTGTAACAAATTATTGCATATGCTGAAATGACTAAGGGGTGTTCATCGGGGTTGTCAATTTTATTTGTTCTTATCATTTCTAGAAGGGGCGTTGTTGCATTCTCGACCGAAGTTACAATTAATTTTGAGTGGAGTTCGGTAGTGTAAGTATAAGTAAGTATAAGTATAAGTATAACTAAGTATAACGGTAGGGTATTTACTACTGATTTTGCTGATTCATTCCCAATTGGGTAGGCCTGGGTGAATTTAGTGGGTTCGTCTCTATTTTGTGAGTATATAGTTTTTATGGAAATTTCAATAATATCTATGTTTATTCTCTCGAATGGTATTTTTGTGATAACTAAGGGGCTCTTTGAGTTTTTTCTGCAGATTTTTACTTTTTTACAAATTTCCCAGGTTTTCACGAAATTTTCTACGTCTTTGACTAACTTTTCCGTTTATTTCTTGATGTAAATTATTTTTCCCTGAATGGTATTGGTTCATAACGATAGGAATTTGGTCTTCGTCGAGAGTTTTTGTTGGGTTATGGCATACTGTTATCTAAATTTCTTTTTCGGCGAAAATGAAAGAAATAATTTCCAAAATTGGTAGTTACAAATTATTTTCAACAATTTTTTCAATGTCTATTTAATCTATCAATTTATAAAGGATATAGAATAGAATTTCTACGGTTGAGGTTTAATCGAAGGGTGAAGAAATTATGAAATATGTTCTATCTTTGACGGTTTTACTTGAAAAAATATTGATTTTATCGTTGTAAAATTCTTCATATAATATAATATAAAATGTCATCAATGATTTTATGATGAAGATCTTTCAATTTGTTTTGACCAGAAAAGGTAAATGTGTATTCATGTGGTTTGTCTGGAAGTTGCGAATTATCAAATTTGATTTTTGACTAGTCAAACAGGGATCGAGTTTCGTATAAGTTACTGGAATTTTCGTATTTTTGTAGAATTTCTTCGTGTTCAGGTGTTTCTGTGTCTTGTGTTTGTTCGTCGGTTGGTTTGTTCGTTTCATCAGTTTCGTTTGAAGAATCAAAAGTTTTCCGTGGAAATTTACACATTCTTTTAGGTAATTAATTTTGATGCGTTATAGGGCATCGGCATTTTCATTCATTTGGCCAGGTCATACTCTATTTTGTAATCATACTCTTTCAATTTGAGTCTTCAATGCGCTAGCCTACTACACGGGTCTTTCATTGAAGAAATCTGTGAGGGTTCTATGGTCGGTAATGAGTTTGAACTTTCTTCTAAACAGGTATAGTCGAAAGTGTTTCACAGCCCATACAATCGCTAAAAGTTTTCTGTCAATCGTAGAGTACTTTGATTCAGCGTTGCTTAGTGTTCTAGAGGCGTATGCTATTTGAAGGTCATTTTCTATTGGTCCTTGCAAAATAATAGCTCCTATTGCAAATGCACTAGCATCTGTCGTTGATAGAAAAGGTTCTTTGAAGTTGGGATAAATCAAGATTGGACTGGAAGTGACAGCTAATTTCAATTCATTGAATGATTTTAAACATTCGTCAAATTCAAATGGGGTATCTTTTTGTAATAGTTTTGTGGTTTGGAAATTTTGGCAAAATTTGGTATGAAGCGTCGATAACAACCAGGTAAGCCTAAAGGGGATTTGAATTCTTTTGGATTTTTTGGTTGGGGGATTTGAATTCATTCCACTTTTGACGGGTTTGGTTCAACACCGTTCTTCGTGATTACATGTCCAAGGTAAACGACTTCTTTCCTTGAAAATTCGCATTTGTCAGGCTGAATTTTCAAGTTTGCTTTTCTTAGTATTTTGAGTATTTCCATCAGTCTTGAGATGTGTTCGTGGATTGTTGTTGAGTATATATTGATATCATCCATGTATACAAGGCAGCGCTCGTTTTGGATGCCAAGGATGATGTTTTCCATCACTCTTTGAAATGTGGATGGTGCATTCCTTAATCCGAATGGCATGCGGATGAATTCGTAGTAACCGTTCTCAACAGAGAAGGCTGTTATTGGAACGTCTTTTGGGTCGATTTCGATCTGATGGGGATTACCATGGGGATGTCGAATGTTGAATGATACCTTGATTAAGCATTTTGGAAATCTGGGTTTTGACTTTATCTTTGTGAATTTGAGTGTATCTGTAAGATTTTGTAAGATTGTTAGTTTCGATTGTGTGTTCAATTTCAATTGTTAAGGTGAGATTGTCGCCTTCAAGATAGAATATGGCAGAAAACTCTAGGCATAATTCGATTATCATTTGTTCTTCTTCTTGGTTTGAGTGCTAAGTTGATTTTTTATCTCTTGGATTATGTCGATTTGTTCTAAGTCACCGTGAGAGGTGTTAAAGTTCGAAATTGATTCAAAGTCTGGTTGTTGCCGCTGTCTTTGGCGGCATTTGTTTGACAAATAACCAAAGCGTCCACAGAGTTAACACGTTCCTGAAGTTTGGGGTTGTTGTGGCCTTTTCGGAATGTTGTTTTTCGGTTGGTTGTGTTTGTCGTGTTTTTGGTTTTCAAAATACGAAAGCTGGAAGTCTGTCCTGATTTGCATATGTGCTTCGGACATTTCTCTGAGGAAGATTGTCGAAAAATGACAGGCTCTCTCATGAAGACAAAAATGCATCCCATGAAGATTCTGAAATGTTTTCTAATTAATTATCAAGCTATGAAAAAAGTACATCATTTCATGTTTGGGCAATACTTGCCTTTCTGCTGATGACGTAGAGTGACTGTCTCTGGAAAGTTATATTCCTTTATACTTTCACTGCAATAATATTCTCATATGGGTGGAACAGTAATTTTTGCAAATTGCAATTCTAAGATAACTATTATGAGTAAAATTGAGTTCTATTGAACTCCCATTCGATGAAGAATCATAATATAATTACAATGATTCATTTGTTCTGAATCACAAAAATTGCATCTATGAAATATAGATACAAATAAATATTATAGAAAGAACGAAGCAGCAAATGCTTGTATGTGGTGAAAAACATATGCCTAAATATAAAATCTGAAATATAAAATATACTTAACATCGAAAATATTGAATGAAGTCTATAAATCTGATGAAGAATACAAAATTTCATCAAAATGTGCATATAAATGAAATCTGATAATGAAAATGTGAATTATCGATATGATATTTCAACATTGACCATATTTCGATAATTAAAAATACAACAAAGAATATAATATGGGTTTTAGGTGAATAGAGTATGTCGAAAATTCTTCGTTAAGTGCGTATTTCAATAAAACCAACTAGATAAAATGAATGAAACAATGTAATAGTCCTAATACGTAGTCAAATGTTCAAGAGGAAGTCACTTCATGTGTCTTTTCACAACGAATATATATGATACTGAAATGAATCTAATTATTTTTGAGAAGTGCTTCACCGAGCACGATCAAAAATTTCATTAATTCTTTCTCGTGGTAGACTAGAGATGAATTGTGTGAGCTTTTTTTTATTTTTGGAAATGAATTACAGTTTTCATCATCCGGTAAAGAATTGTAGTTTATTAGAAGAGCTGTCACAAATCATATATACGATTTTCTTCATAAAGTTTATGACTAGAATAATGGGGGGTCCATCCCATCATGCAGTATGTTAGATGACTTCGTACTGATGAATAATGAACAATTTCTTTCAGTTCCAAATCAATAATCCCCTTGAGCTGTCGAAATTTGAAAAATATGCATCTAAATTTATTCGTTAAATAATTCATGTAAAAATCTAATCTCAAATGTGAGTCTATTATAACTCTTTAATATGCGCATATTTCTATAGACTTGTGATATATCGAAAGAGAACACTTGTAGTTTCCGATTGGTAGATAACAAGTTTTATTGAAATTCAGACCAGTCTTTGGTTATTTCTAGGTACTTTTCTGCCTGTTTCTTTGCCACTAACCATGTTTCTTCACAGTAAACTATAGCAGAATCATCTGCAAAACTGATTATGTGCCCAGATGAGCCTGTCGAAAATATTCCATTCAAATATATGTAGAATAAATAATATTGGTCCTAGAACCGTTCCCTGGGGTATCCCACATTCAATTATTTTTCCGCTGCTTTTAATGTTTTTGATTCTTCCTACTTTGAATGATACTCATTTACAATTAACGGAAAAACAGATTTTTAAACAGATTTTTCAAACAGATTTGACAATATGATTTGGAAGGGAATTTTTCGTTAACCAATTGTAGTTCCCTCACCAACGACAACCCTCTGTGTGAGCTAGCAAATTAACGAGGTCTTACATGGGTCCTAGTATATGTCAGACGATTCGTAGTGAACAACAATCAACTCAACTTCAGAGTTCATTTCATGAATGGAATTCAATAACTAACTGGCTACCGTCTGACTTGATGAGGATTTTAGAATAATGTTTTTTAACTAGTTAGCAAAACCCTTCAATTTGGAAGTTAATTCATTCGTTTTTTTTGTTCATACACATTGTCTACCTAAAAAGTTGCAATATTGATCAAATAATTTTTTCACCAAATTCTATATTTTTTAGGTATCCTACATTCAGTCAACTACAAGTGAGGGAAAAAAGTGCACTGCTGAAAATGCATTCTTAAGGCCAGTACGGAAGAGATCTAACTTGAAAATTCAAACGAAATTTCGAGTTTCTAGAGTACTCGTAGATGAAGAAAGTAAAACTGCTTACGGTGTGGAGTATATCAAAAATGGAAAAGTTCATTACGCTTTAGCTAACAAAGAAGTTATTTTATCCGCTGGTGGTCTACATTCACCACAAATTCTCATGCTATCTGGAATAGGACCCAAACAACATCTAGAACAATTTGGTGAGTAGATGCTTACGGCACCAACCTTCAACATTTTAATATTCCTTCGCCTAAAAATTTGGGAAATTTAAAATATTCTCTTTACCACTTTTTGAAATGATTGTACAATTTGTTTGTCAAGGTCATCGAAACTGTCGGGGGAGAACAAAGTTGTTGCCACAAATATTCTTGCCACTCCAGTCTCACTCTACTCGTTTGGGGTAGTGAAACGGACTCGATGTATTGACCTAAAAATTATGCAAACTCTGGTGGAGTTTTCATGCCAAATCGTTCATTTCACGGTTGTACTTTTCCCGACAATAGGGATGCCGATGACTTTTGAGTTTGGAGTGTCTACATGATAGAATGGTGAAGGATGGAGGCAGTAGAGTCGTCGAGAGTTAAGATCTCTTCATCTACATGGTTTGCGACCATGAGAGAACAGGAATTGAGGCATTTCTTCTGAGGGCAAATGGGCGAGCGGCTGATGGAGTCGGTCTAGTTTTCGACAATGAAAGAGGAGTCTGTGTCACTGTGTCACCGAGTCACCGAGAGGTTCATTATCGCCTACCAGCATGATGTCTTCAACACCTAATTCTACCGCAGTCGCATGACGGGTATAGATGTTCCTGAAACGAAGTGTAGGGCCTCACGTGAGGCGTTTGGAAGCATAATGATAGACATCGTATCAGTATGGCCAGCATATGTTGTACGGAATGATGAATGCCGAATTCGCTGGAGTCATTCATCAAAGCAAGACCATATTTGTTGTGGAATTTTTAGCTCTCGACGAGACGAATATTGTCCTATTAAAAAAGGAGAAACTGATATCGAGATTTCCTCTTCGGACTCCACACACTCCATCCAGACTATTGAGTCGAATTGGTTGTTTTGATCAGTGGAGTCTTCTAAGGAATGCTGCCTTCTTCATTCTTGAATCTCAAAATAATGCCGGCTTGCAACACTGGAGCTGTCATTCTCGACTCACTACGTCTGCCTAAGGCACATGGTTTTTGTACCCAATGATCATTTACACCTCGGTAGGAGGATATCCATTGGTTGATAATGCTGACGTGCCTTTCCTAGAGTATCGGGGCTTCGAGGATAGGGCCAGACCTACACAACCTTGAGAAAAAAAATATGCGGTGTTGCCCTACGCTCCAGGGGATATTGAATCTGTTGTGGAAAATGAGGAGATCCGAAATTATTGAAACGACCCATTCCTTTACCGTCGGGTTCATAAAACTCGATGAGCCTAAAGTAGTTCATCTAGACCATCAGAGCAAGCCGATATTTGTGATGGAGTTTTCAATTCCGGGTGTGACAGATATCGTCTGAAAAATAGGGGCAAAACGGATGAATTACTTAAAATTCCTCTTCGAACCCCACAGACTCCATCCAGGTCACCCTATTGAAATGACTGTTCTGATTATTGGGGTCTTTGGTAGAATGATGCCCCCTCTACTTTCGAATCTCAAGATCATACCGGTTTGCCGCATCAATGCAGAAATCTTGACCGGACAAATGCAGGAGGCTGTTATTCTTAACTCATTGCATCTGCTTGGGACACATGATTCCCGGAACCAATGGTCACTCACCACATGGTGTGGTGAGTGGTCACTGGTTGATGATGCCGGCGTATTCTCCCGAATATGTCGGGGCTTCGGAGACAGGGCCTGACTGAGCTGTCTTATGAAATACAATAATAATAATGAATTTCATTTATTAATACACTTCCCAAGCAATATACGAATTGGATTTTGTTTGAAACCAAATATTCTCAAGATTTATTTCAATTCAAAGTTTATTGTGCAAGAAACGATAATGTCGTGAATTCCTAAGAGATCATCTGAAAAATGTCATTCATGTCTCGTTGTTTTGCTGAACTCCTGAATGATCTTGAATTGGTCATCAAATCGTTTACTTAATGTTTTTCAAACATATTTCTGATCTCAGTCAAATGTGTTTCAGATCATTAATTACCGAACATTACCAATTTTGTCTCGATCATGTTATTGCAGGTATTCCCGTTATCCAGGATTTACCAGTAGGGGCTCAGTTGTATGATCACACCACTTTTCCTGGAATGGTGTTTCGTCTGAATGAAAGTATAGGCATAAATCTACTGAGAGAAACAATTAGTCTTTCCACGTATTTTCAATATTTTAGAAAATCTACAGGACTATTAACAACCTTAGGTGAGTATTTCTTCATGATAACAGTTCAGTAAGATCTAGAATAGTATCTTGAATCTTGCGAGAACATAGACCATAACAGGCATACCATAACCGCAATACTTTTGTGGACAATAATCAACCAGTCAAGATTGTGTGCAAAGCAAATAATCTGGAAGGATAATTATATCATTATGAAAACTTGAACTGATGGTGAAATATGTGTCTAGAAAAGTGTTTCAATTCAAGCGTGTGGAAAACAGAAGAGTCAAACTCACTTTTCATTCATCATAGTCATTTAATCTTTATAGGTAATATCACAAATTTCCAAATTAATTTCAAAAAATAAGTGAAAGGTATTCCAATTCAATTTTTCTATACTATAACTCCAGAAGTTCAATGGACCATTTGTAAACGGAACGAATGTGATTGAGTACGTGTGTAAAAATATTTTTTTTATTCGTTGCACAGTAACAATTAGAATACAGCTTAAAAATAGTGAATATTCAATTTCCGCAGATGATACATAGATGATAAATTATTTTGGAAATGATGTGTTTATAATATATAAAATACAACAATTAGGAAAGTAATTCAGAATTGAACATTATTATGAATACCATGACCCGTTACTTGATGAAAATCCATGATGATGATTATACAATTTTCACACTATAAATTTTGTTCAAGACGCATTTCACTACACAGCAGTTCCATCAGTTGAGCTGATTTTGATGAAAACTCCATGCAGTAGTCCAAATCACTTTTCATAAATACTTTCCAAAAAACGAAAGTGAAACTCCATGACAAAACAGATTTCCGTGTTTTCACCTTTTCACGACAAACCTTGGTTCAACAAAATTGCAAGTAAGTTGTCGCCTCCAAAAATATCGCCTACCGGCAGTGGCGCAAAAATCCCAGTTACGAAAACCGAACTAGGTTTGTTAATGCTCGCCACAGCTGCAAACTTAGGATAAATGAAAGGAAAGAACTTCACAATCAGAGAATTAGGGATAAACTGCTTGACAATCCCAACGGGTCTAGATCCTTCTGGTCGGTAGCTGAAGCTGTTAATTAGAACTTTACAAAATTCACAATTCCAGCTCTAACACAAGCGGATGGTTCAATTGCAACAACATCCATAGAAAAAGCAAATCTATTAGCTGAACAATTTGCATGCCACTCCACAGTCGATTTTCTGGAAAAAGCATCACCCACATTTCCACACTAGAATCCACAATGCCGGAAATTACTTTTTGACAGCGTTTAATCAGGCGAATTTTGAAACAGCTGAATATCAATAAATAGTCTGGTCCTGATGAAATGCCCGTCATCGTACTTAAAACCTGCGCAAATGAACTCGCACCAGTATTTTGCAGCCTTTACAACCTGTCTTACAATAAAAGGGTTTTTTTTTCTTGTTGGAAGATTGCATTCAGCCGATTCCCAAAAAAGGCAAGAGAACCCTTCCAAATAACTATAGATCTGTCGCTTGGCTCTCAGTGATATCAAAAATCATGGAGAAAGCCGTAAACCACCATATCCTCAAATATTTGTGAGCGATAATCAATTTGGCTTTCGGAAACAAAGATCAACAGGCGACCTTCTATCGTATGTCACCCATATTCGGAATAACGCAATCGAGAAACATGGAGGGTCAAGAGCTGTTGCGCTTGAATTTCTAAGGCCTATGACTGTGTGTGGCATGAGGGTTTGCTGGCCAAACTTCGATGATATGGCTTGTCGGATCATTTATGTGTATGGCTGTCCAGCTCCCTGAAAAAACGTTGCCTGCAAGTGACCGTCGATGGATATCTCTCGAATGCTTTTACCATCAATGCTGATGTTCCCCAGGGATTCATGTTATCTCCAACCCTCTTTTTATTGTATATCAACGACTTATCGGAAAAAACCAAGAATCCAATATATTGCTTTACTGATGACAGCACACTTGCCTCGTCATTCCATTTGGATTCCAGAACATCGACTACGGAGGCATATCTTCACCGGCAGCAGGAGGTTGCATATCTTAATAAGGATCGGGAAGTAATTTTAAATTGGGGTGAAAGTAATCAGGTTCAATTCAATGCCACAAAAACCCAGGCATCGGTTTTAACCAAAAAGATAAACGTCTCCAAACCGGATATAATGATGTCAGTTCAGACAATATCTATTTCTGCTTCGATAAGGTTGTTGGCGAGTTGAAATGGACACCATTATGTCTTGACACAATCATGTTGCTGGAATTGAGAAAGCTGCTTCTCCAAAACTTGGAACACTGTTCCGAACCAGAAAACTGTACACACCTCAACAACTTCTGATGCTTTATAAAGCTCAGATCAGACTTCCTTTGGAATATTGTTCTCATGTATGGAGCTTCGTCCCCAAACATACCCTGAAGCTGCTGCAATGAGCCATTCACCTGATTGAAAACGCGAACATCACTCCCAACCTTGATAGTCTGGAACATCGAAAAAAGGTTGTACTATATATACTTTCACGAGAAGTGTTCAAGTGACTTGGCACATTTGATTCCCATCAAGGGCGGTACATACGCGACGGACTGTGGCTGCTCATCGTCTCGAGGTTCAACTGAGTTCACTTCGAATTTCATTGTTTGAGAACTCTTTCATCTGGAGAAAGGAGTTTATGTGGAATAAACTTTCTGAGAACGTTTTTCCAAATGGATTTAATCTCCAGCGATTTAAATCCAATGTGAATTTCTACTTTGGTACAGGCACCGATCTAAGGGCGCATCAAAGATGTTTCTGTAGTGCTTGTGTTTTGTCCTTAAAAAAAAACAAGAAAGGAATCGAGGAGACTCAACGATCTCAACTGTCTCAGCCCACCTTTTGTAATTAACATCAAAACGCTATATATAAATCTAGGAAGAAGTTGTAGAAGAAACGAAAACATGATTAAGAATTCTTCCAGAGAAACACCTCGAGACGTGTTTTGATCACCAAGTGATATTCTTCAAGAGAAAGTTTGATCTTCCTCTTGAAGAATATCACTTGGTGATTGAAACGCGTGTCGAGGTGTTAAAATAATGTTTTGGTGTTGGGAAAAAATCAAATCACCAAAGGTTCCAAACAGTTCATCACAAGTTATCAGATGAAAACAATCAATGCTGAAACGGAAATTTCACATTCTTGTTCTGACTTCAACAAAAGGCATTTGAATTTACCAAGCACTTGAAACAAATTGAATCCCTTCAATATTAGTAATTGCCCAAATTCTCTAACAAATATTGATTTATATGAGAATTATAATGTTTTTTCTGTTCGAATTTCAATATTCAATAGAAATAAGAATTAAATTGTTCAAAATTTTGTTCTACAAAGAAATATAATAGAGGAATGTGTCTCATTGATTTTTCTTGTTCGTATGACGACCTATTTATTCAGTGTAAATTCATATCAAATATAGGGTACAGAAAATTATTTTAGTCTAATTTCTAGAAATTAGACAAAAAATAATAATTAGACATAAGTTATTTTCTCTATCCTATATTCTATTGATTTGTAATGCTGCACGGTTGCCAAAAAAAATAGTGTCTGCAACACATCTGGACTTGTTTCGTAAATTATTATTTTGTCATCATTCAAGCACTTGAACAGAGTGAAATCCAGTAGGAAGAATTGGCATGAAATTAATCTGAAGAAAACACTTTTTACACAACCAGAACTAGATATCTTTTATAACTGAATAGAACTGACCGATACTTGATGAAAATCCATATTGAAAAACTAATCAATACAGTTTATTGTATGATTTTCACTATTAAAAGGGTTTTACTAAAACCGCGACACGTGTTTCGCTATGCAATAGCTGCCTCAAGCATAAACTGAGTTTATGCTTCCTCAAGCATAAACTGAGTTTAGCTTGAGAAAGCTATTGTATAGCGAAACACGTGTCGCGGTTTTTGTAAAACCCTTTTATAGTGAAAATCATACAATAAATTGTATTGATCAGTTTTTCAATATGGATTTTCATCAAGTATCGGCCAGTTATATTCAATTAAGGCAGCTTACGTCAGAAAGCAGAATACATTCAATGACTTCAGAAGCAATATTAAAAGCACGGAGAAAAAAGACAATTTCTGGCAGAGCTCTACTTACTAATCTCTATTTTCTATCACATGGTGAATCAAGTTTGGAAAAATGATAACAAACGAAACATTTCTTCATTCCAAGGTATTCAGGCACTGAAAAAATTCTGCAGAATCTCAAAAATACACGAAGAAAATTGGAAAATCTCCTAGCATGCACAATTAAGCAATTTTTTTGACATGAAATATTCTGATTTTGTGGTTGCGAACGAGATAAGTGATACTTGTACTCTATTCAAATCAGTAAGACAATCTATGAAACATAATCATCATCTCTCAGTAAGAATGTGAAATGAAATCAATCATCAGCAGCATTAAAACTAGAAAACAAACATTGTATTCAAATAGAAATCGAAAAATTCAGAATATTTTTCCCCTGATGGAGGGAAACAAATCAGATAAAATTGTTGAGAAATGCCCATACAGCTCCAAGATGCGAAAAAAAAACTGTGATTTTGTCAAGAAACAAAAACTATCAAAAATTATATTTCTAACATTTTTCAATAAGTGAATAAAACTCTTTGAAAAAAGACATTGAAAAATGCAGATGTCTAATTCATAAATTGAGAAATGCACAGACCGAGTTGATCAACAATCATTGTCCGAGAACCATGAAAACTAAATTCTAGTATTCATTATTTGTTCCATTCTCATTTAAACTCATTTATTTTGTATCACACTGTATGTATATATATATATTGACACGAGTACCTTTGAGTATCGGGCGTGCGTGTGTGGTACCACGAAACGAGGAACTTATCGCCTCTCTCCCCAGTGTCTAAAAATCTGCCGGTGCATCTATATGCTCAACTCACCAAGGTATGTCATGAAAAAGTACAATACAGTAAAATTATTTCTAATATATAAAGTATCAGTAACGTTATTATATACAGTCTATCAGAATGATAGCTCCCCACGCTGCTCCTCTCTCCCATGATCTTTCTAGCACAAATTTGACCACCTGAATTGTCTTTCTTTTGGGCCTAAAACCGAATTGCGTATCCGATTTCTACTTTTTTCATATATTTTTTTCTGCGACCTTTCCTTCAGTAGGTGTTCATACAATTTGGCCATGATATCGATAAGGCTTATCGGCGTGACCTTGATGCCAGTCTCGACTTCTCCTCCCTCAGGTATCAGAATAACCTTAGATATGTTCCATTCTATGGAAAAAAAACCTTTCCACCAGTAACGCATACAGAGTACTCATGAGTATGTCCGTGAGCGTTTGCACCTCTGCTTTACGGCCTCCAGAAAGATGCCGTCCGGGCCTGGTGCCTCTTTATTTTTTAATTTTTCAGCGGCTGCTAACAGTTCTTCAGAGCTGAACAGAATTGGATTTTCAGCTGGTCTGGGGAATATCGGGATAGAGCTATCGTCAGCGGGAAAGAGTTCCCTGATTTTCACCACCTTGGTTGTGTGATACATTTCATAGGGGGTCCTGAGATGCCTCATGAACCCAGCAACTATTTGATATCCTTTACACCAGGGATTCTCCTCCAGTTCTTCGCATAGCTCCGCGTACCTATTTCTCTGTGCCCTCCTAATTGCAACTTTCAGTTCTTTTCTATATTTTTTGTACCTTTCCTCTAAGCCGTCGATTGAGGTTTGGTTTGAGTCTCTACCTCGAGATTTCGTCAGAGACCTCCGAGACCTATTACAGGTTGCTCTAAGCTGAGCAATCTCCCCTTTCTACCATACTGGCTGCATCAAGTTGTTATCGCCTCGTTTCGTTGCCGTGCTCAGGTCTTGTGCCCCCTTCATTATTTTAACTAGGCCCTTGTAGTCTTTCACCCCTTCAGCTGCAATGGAAAAAGCGTCTCTGAATGCCATCGCCTGTGGACGAGGCCTTTCCAGCCATTCCCTCTTCGGATTCTGCTTCCCTATATTCATGTCGTAGTTTATGTATCTATGTAAGCTAAGGCTTTCCCCTGGGGATACCCTTCACGAGTATACCATCATCCTGCGTGGCGAAGGTTACATCTATATATTATTTGGTGGCTCCCCTGGTGTAAGTTGGGCGGCTCCTCTTGTTTTAAACTACTATTTCATGGGCTTGTAAAGCTCTTCAATTTCTTCAAACGTCACAAATCCTAGTTGTCTAAGTTGCCCATATACTGATTCTATTTCTTCTTTACCTCCTGTGTTGCCGGTCTTTATTGGAATCATGTGCTCGTAATCTCGTTTGTACCCTTACTAGTTATTGTACATTTCTGTACAAACTCTATACCTGTGAGTTTTTCATTCAGAAGGCCAGTTACATCGGAAAACCTAGATTTCACCTCTTCCATTATCTTACCCTTGCAGGTTGTTTTATTCGTGTCAATGAGGACTGAAAGATCCGAAGATTCCTCTCTAATTTCTTTCAGTTTGTAGCTCGTTTTCGTACGCTAATAATTGCTGTCCCAGTTCAAGTCTAGTATTTCCTTCAATCCTGTTCATCCTTCCGTACCTTCTAAGCCCTCTAGATGGTTTTTTATTTTTTCTTCCATATCATTTATTCTCCCTTCTAATTCTTTTTTTATTGACTCTTCATCCACTTGTGTAGACATGGTTCGTGTTTGCTCTATGAATGGCTTTCTCTTTCAGTATCATCAGTTGATTTATTGATCTTTTGTTGCTTTCTTTGCTCCCACGTTGTTGTCATTTTTCTATCAGCAACCTTCGTCCTCTTAATGAGATATCTTACAGCAATTTTTATTTTTTTTGTGTTTGTGTTAAGGTCCACATCCGTCCTAATTTTTTAATATCTGCACTTAGTTGTCTGATGGTCTCCATGGCTTAATCAATACAATCTTCTTTTTCTTTCTTGGGTGGGGTATGATTCTCTTCCTCTTCTTGTTCTCGTTTACTTCTTCTCTGGTTGTTTCTATTGGACATAGAAAAACGTTCTCTTCCTCCTTCCATTTCCTTGACGTGTCTTCATATTCCTTTGTCTCTCCTATTTTTTCTTCTTTTTTTGTTTTTTGTTGAAGTTCCTTGAAGTCCATCTTACCGTCCAATGTAGTTGAACTGCTATTAGTTTTTTTGTCAGAAATATTCATACTTTTCCCACGAGTCGGGACGTCTTCAAGTCCAGCGGAGCAGTGCGCCCTTGCCCCGCTAAAGGCTGTTTGCACCAGGAGATCGCCAACTTCCCTGTGGCTCAGTTTGAGACCATTTAACGCCTGGCCATTCACCCCTCGGCACGGATCTCATGGGTTGCGGATTTTTGGAAGGGTGTTCTCCCTTGATGTGGTATCTCCCTCAGTCTGGCTTTTCCCCTTCGACCCATCCGGCAAGAGAGCCAAGCTACCGCCGGCATGGCCCTCCGGATCATAAAAGCACGCAAGCCCTATCACCACTTCAAGGTGGGGAACCTAACCTAACCTAACTTAACCTAACCTACGAATACCCGCGGACCTGCTCCGTGGGCATGTGTTGTAGCCACTAAAACTCCCCCCTCTTTGCCACGAATAGTGCATGCGGAATCATCTTACGATATACATCACATGCATCTGGCAACTCTTCTCCTATTTGTTTTCTGTTTCTTCCTCTATACACTTTCCCTGTTCCTCTAGTTCGTCCTTGATTTTTTTCTTCATTATTTTATTCATGAATCCCCTCATCTTGTCCCAGCTGTGTTCAGCTATCTCCACGAAATTTTGCGCCACTACCTAGTGCCCGGTCTCTTGGCGTACCAAATATCTCACCTCTTTCCACCCGGGACACGCTATTAGGGTGTGTTCCGGTGTATCCACTTCCCTGCGGTATCTGCACAGATTGCTTACAGTTTTGCCTATTCTTCGGGTATATTGTCCGAATGACCCGTGCCATGACAGAATATGTGTGGTATTGTAGTCTACGTCCCTGTAGTTCAACAAATACCACCTTTCCACTGAGGGGATCATTTTTTTGTCCACTGCGCTACCTCCGTTGTTCCTTGCCACTCTGTTGGCCATTCCGTCAATGTTACGTCTCTCTCTTCCTTCTTTGCGTTCTCCGTGGCGCCATCCCTTCTTTCGTAGAGCCTCCTCCGCTCCCTAATAAAGAGACAGATCGGTATATGGCCCGCTATAATTTGCAGACCTCTGGTTGAAGCCGTCTTGTACCCACATGTGATGCGCAGCAGAAGCTTCCTTTGGGCGCTTTCGAGCATTATCTCGTACCGGCCTATCCGGATCACATTGTGCCACATGGGAGCTCCATACAGGATAATTGACTGTACGACGCTAGCAAAAACCTCCCTTTTTTGGCTACGAGGGCCTCCTACGTTTGGGAGCATTCTCACTAACATGGCTCCCCTGGCTTCTGCCTTTTTCACCACAGCCCTTACGTGGTTCCCGAAGGTACCCTATTGGTCGATCGATATTCCTAGATACCGGATACTCCTTCTCGGTATAACGCTTATACCACCGACTGAAAATCTTATCCCGTCTCTTTTCCTGGGATCCTTCAGCATTACAACTTCGGTTTTCTATAAGGCAAGAGTTAGATCGTGATGTATCATCCATCTGCTAGCCCTCTTTCTATCAGCTGCTCTATGGAGTCAGCTCCTGCCAGTACGGCCAAGTCGTCCGCGAAGCCATTTTTTCACAGTCGTCTGGAAGCCTTATCCTCAGTACTCCATCATAGAGTATATTCCAGAGTGTTGGACCAAGTACTGATCCCTGTGGGAGACCGCAGTTCATTCCCAGTTCTACGCCCCTGCCGACCTGGATTTTCCTTCCTTCCTTCCTGCTGGTTATCCGCATCAGGTATGCCGGAATATGTAGCCATAATATGACCCCATCCTACGCTGTTGAACGCGTTCCTACCGTCTAGCGTTAGCATGAGACGCCATTTGTTTGGTAGTTTCCTGCTATCCTCCAACCTCTCGATGGCTTGTAAGGTCGATCGGCCTTTTCTGAAGCCAAACTGCCTGTCGCTCAGGCTCATATAGTCTACCAGACAGTCTTCCAATGGAAATCCTTGATGGACACATGTCGCATGGGTCTTAACGACGGTAGTGTGGGACTCAACTGCTCTAACAGACCGTTACCCACTGAAACCCCTCCCTTCTCCCTTCTGCGGTACCACCGCATCTGGTTAGCGTCGGCAGTTTGGTGCTTGGTCTCATTTTATTCTCCTCTTTTTCTTTCTTCTTCATTCCTCCTTTCCATAATTCTCCTTACTCTATTGTATATTATTTCATACTTTCTTTCATCTTCAATCATTAGGTTTGTTATGTTTCTTGCTGTTATTTCTTCTCCTACTTTCTTTTCCATCATTTTCCTTTCGTTTTCATACCTTGGGCATTCGAATACCACATGATTTGGTGTATCCCTTCTTTCGCACTCCTCGCATCCTCCGTACTCCTCTGTTTTTCCGATCATTTCAGTGTATTTCTTGAACGCTACATGACCGGTAAGAAACTGTGTGAAGTAGTAATCCGTTTTCTTGTGTTTAGTTTCCGCCCACGACTTCACTTCAGGGATTATTATTTTTGTCTATAGTGCTCTTCCATGATCTTCCCATTATTTCTGCCACCTCTTCATTGTACTTTCCCTAACTGCCTTTCTTACTTCGTTCCTATTCCCGTAAGAGTTTGCATAGATGTATGCACTTTCTTCCACCAGTAAGTGTATTGGCGGAATTCCCGATATTACTTGGAGCGCTGTTGCTGATGCGGCTCTATATGCACTTGTCATGCTGGTCATTTTTGCTTTGTATCTTTCGATTTTCAGTACCCCGTACCATACCGGGGATCCGTATAATAGAATAGACTGTACCACTACTAGGCCCTCTTATATTTGGCATTGATCGGGCTAGTAAGGACACCCTGTTTTGGGTTTTCTTGGCAGTTTCCGTTATATGTATCCCGAAGGTGCCTTGGTGATCCATATGTATTCCGAGGTATTTCAGGCTTCTGCTAGGACTTATTATATCCTCTCCCACTTTAAAGCTTATCTTATTCCTTATCCTAGGACTTATTGTATCCTCTCCCACTTTGAAGCTTATCTTATTTCTTATCCTTTCTTGTTTATTTCCTTTCAGTATAACAGCCTCTGTTTTATGGCTTGCAATTTTTAGTTCGTGGTCTATCATCCACTTTTCCACCTCTTTTATTGTCGCGTTGGCTTTTTTCTCCATTCCTTCTCTCGTGTTCGCTTGTACGAGGATAACTTGGTCATCCGCGTATGCCATTGTTCTTGCTCCTTGGTCTAGAGGCAGAGAGAGGACTCCATCATATAACACTTTCCACAGTATCGGGCTCAGCACATATCCCTGTGAAACTCCTGCGTTTATTTTTATTTTCGTGCCCTCTCCCATCAGTATTTTCCTATTTTTCAGGTAATCCTTTATTATGTTGACAATGTATCCCTCTACACCCTTCCTGATCAATGCCTGTATTATTAGGCTCCATGTCGCACTATTGAAAACGTTTTCGACATCTGTCGTCACCATAGCATCCAGTTATTTTTACACTTTGCTACATCCTCCCGTATCTGTTTCGCTGCTTGTATCGTCGACCTTCCATTCCTAAACCCGTCTTGGTGTTCCTCTATTGAATCTTCGAGTTGTCTTTCCAGTCTGTTTTTCATTACTGTTTCGTATATTTTCTCAGGTACGTCAATTAAACATAAGGGTCTAT
>WOGL01000047.1:0-22173 GCA_015342145.1 Leptinotarsa rubiginosa | reverse complement strand
CGAACTAAAAAGTTAAAAATATTTTTTTTTAAATAAGCTTAAAACAATAATGATCGAAAAATACTAGTATTATTGTGACAAAAGCGTGCCATATTTTTTGTATATTTAGCGCCAAGGCTTTTTTCACAATATTACTTGTATTTTTCGATCGTTATTGTTTTGAGCTCATTAAAAAAAATGAACTTTTCAGTTCGATGTTCTTTAAAAGCGTGTTTTTTATTATATTTTTTTTTTAACTATATTTATTTCAGTTTGTATCTGAAAGTAGCTTCTATGCTTGATTTGCACATCTTTGTAAAGAGTTTATTTTGAACTTGATTGTTTCCTGCCGTCCTTTGGAAGTAAAGAAGTAAAAGCGAAAACTGTTTTTTCACATAAACAATATTCATTTTGGTATTTTTGTTAATTTATCGGTATTTTTGAATGTAACTTTTCAATTTGTAATATTTCCACCTGTGAACGTATTTCAAAACCCAAAATTATATGTACAAATTATCGAATGGGTGAGTATCTCTACCTTTGTTTGCAAATGGACTGATAATAATTTTCTTCAATCTCTGTTGAATACCTACGTGTAGGTTTTTCCATTGAAATTCAAAACGTCAATTCGGTAAATTTCTGAAAACCTCATACCAATATGTAGTATTCTCTATTTTATGCAGACTGCTTACGTGTGTATTTTTAATGTTGAGTAAATCATCTGATTTTGCTCAAGATTTATATTATATTATAAGGTTTAAAACATGAGGTTACATTATTTGCTTGGGATCCATCAAAAAAAAATCTGTTTTTCAGTGATTTATCATCTAGAAATACCTCAATCTCTCATTCTAGTAGCATAACCACTTTGATTTTGATGTCGATGTTAATAACACCAGGTCCATGATGGAGCTCCATATAAGTAATGGGATTATCAGATACATCTCGAGCATGTTTGTTGAATGGGCGAAAGCTGACGGATTTACTAACTCATCCACATTAATGGCGTTCCTATTAGCAATCTAATAAAGTTGTTCACATCGATATCTTCGCCACGTCCTATTTGAATTTGATACTGTCATTAAATTAGCCCCTGTTATCGGCAGTGTTTTCGAAAATCGTGAATATGTCGCCAGTTTGTGGAAAGCACTAGTCTCGAGAGATATTGATAATTGAATTCAAGGAAGAAATAGTATGATGGGAAACTGAGGAAAACCCATTTGCAGCTTAACAAACTTTTGTTCTCGAGTGTTTCTGTATTACGAGAAAAATATTCTGGTTTCTATGGTAATGAAAATTCAACGGGTGACTTAAATAATGAGAGATGTTCAAACAAGTGTTCAAAAATTCTCCTCGCGATCTCCCAGATTTATTTGAAGCTGACAAGATGAGCAATAGAAAAATTTAACTATGTCGTTATGTTTTTTGCTAAAATTCGTTTCTCATTGTAAATCCACCATTAAATATGTCTGAAATTCTGAGATTTCGCGCAAATACAAACGTGTTTTTTCAATTGGCTGAAGACAATCCAAATATAATATCTGATCTCAGTTTCAGAAAGCAATCTTTCAGTTTCATTTATAAATTATATTTTTCTAACAATTACATAGTATTTCAGAACTATCACATTTCAAAACAGGTATTTAACAGTAGAAAGTATCGATGCCAAAATGTATATGGACTGGAAATTTCTGTTTTCGCTCAATCATTTAGTCGAATCTAATTTTGTGCATTTTTATAAATTTTGTGCTTGTCGATTGCATTTACCGTTATTAGGATAACGGATGTTCGTCGAAAGCTAGTGTGACGTCACGAGATATGTGCGAATGTCGGTGCAGCATCTGAAGCACGTCTGAAAGCGAAGCATTCAATGTTATATTGTTTTCAAATGCAGTTTTTTCATTATTCGCTCAGCCACTTGCAATGTTTTGTTAACTTTTTTAGTTTTGGTGACAAGTCAAACAATTTTTATGTATGTTTACTTTCAAACATGTCTCATAAAATCTACAACTGGAATAAATACTCTGTTATTATTATCATTATGAAATGATTTTATGTAAGTGAAAAAATGACTGAATCTGATTACATTTCGAAAATATATACATATTTTTTTGTTCGTTCACTAGTTTTAATTAATAATTTCAGGTTGTGGTTGAATCTTCAACTTCTGCGTTGGAATATGGAGATCTGATCGTAGAGGAGGATTCACCCGTGAATCCGGATCTTCATTTTGATTCTCAATCTATGCATCTTTATGTGATGACGGAGAAAAAGGTAAAAATCATTATATAAACTATCAGTTGGTTTACGTTTGCGGCTCATATACAGTGTTCGGCACCGAAAACGAAATAGATCGAATATATTCAGACACATTTGTCTTTTATTCCAAGGACATCTTTCTATCACAACCTCAACTGCCATACCTCATCCCCCGCCTCTTGATGACCATCACCCGTAGAATTTTAGGGAAATTACACATCATTGAAAAGGAAATTGAATGAGCAATTCATTCATGTGATATTCACTATGCAACTTTTCATTTCGGCTCGGCAGGCAATCAATGGAGAACAGTTCCAGCATCTACTATGAATTGATATAGTTTAAAGTAATTGAAATTATGTACGGTTTTTAATTTCTGGGTTCAAATAATATAGTGTTTTTCTTTTTTAGTTATATTTTTAGGCCACACTTAGTACTAAGTTTCCCTATTCAAATTTTAAGAGTGGTGGTCACCAATGGGCGGGGGATGAGGTGTGACAGTTGGATTTATGATATAAAGATGTCCTCCTAGAATCAAAAATTTACCTTTTTCAAATGTTTCTTAAAAATATTCAAACTCTACAGAATGCAGCATATTTACTAATCAGGCACTGAGAAAAAAATTGCCTCTACAATTTTATTTCTACGAAAGTATGTGCATTATTTCAAATCTACTTCTTCAATCTTTTCCTATGAATAATATAATTTAAAATAAACAAAACCTAGACATATCAATTCGTTATCTTGTTCAAACATTGATAATACAGAATTTTATAGGGTCTCTTACATATTGTTGAACTCGTTAAGATAAAGAATGATGTTTGAAATATAATTGGTTCTTGAATTATTAATGTTGACCTATCGGTTTTGTTATGGATTATTCATGTGCAACGGAAATGGTTTCCTCAAAGCAGTTTTCATTACTGTACTGTTTGAAATAAATTTGATGACTGTAATCCTATCGAAATGTTGAATACCTTATTTTAATATTCTATTCCAATATCATTTGTCATCTATATCCCTAAGCATTGAAAATTCATACAAATTGAATATTTCTGGAAACTGTTTCCTATTGTAGTGTATGTCTATTCATTATTTCTATTGCATGCAAAAATTTTCGGATGTTTTAAGTAATAATTTTTGCTCTTTGAAACATTTTGTGGATTGTAGATAAAGACAGAGTGTGGAATCTTTTTGATAATTAAAAATTGCTCACATGGAAAAAATTTAAAAAAATAGATTAGCAGATTCATTGTAAAAATCATAACTAGAAACTACAAAAAATTACATAACATACATGAGGGTGATTCTAATGAATTTTTGAGTTAAGGTCTTCTATTAAAAAAAATAGCCACCCTGTATACACACAGTTCAAAAATGAAGAGTTATAATGAGGTTAAACATTATTATAGTTTTTACAGAGTGTTTTCAACCTTGCTCTCAAAATAGTCTAGTTGTATGTATGTAAAAACTAATTTGAAAGAAAACCCAGTCTTGTACTTTTCTCTGTAAAACAAAAAAATCACAAGTTTCTGAAAAGTTATTTTTTCCTCAGGTATCCAAAGTCAAAGTTCAGGAGTGTACAGTTTACCGGAATTGTTTAGAGTGTTTGGGAGTCAAAGATCCGTATTGTGGCTGGTGCTCATTGGAAAACAAGTGAGATAACACCTGAACTTTATTTTTATACAAATTAATTTGTTTTTGTTCAGATGTAGCCTTCGTTCGGACTGTCAAGACGCTGCTAAGGATCCCTTGTATTGGATCAGTTACAAAAGTGGTAGATGTACAACAATAACTTCTGTGATTCCCAATCAGCTGCAAAGAACAACTGCCCGAACGGTAAACAATTGGTAAACATTATTCGATAAATTTACTGACCTGATTAATTTCCAGTTGGACTTGGTTATAGACAACTTACCAACATTGCAAGGACATTTTCTTTGCGCTTTTACAGCCCTCGACAAAACTTTGATTACGAATGCCACGAGAAAAGGTTCTGGCGTAAATTGCACCACACCAAGAACTGATGCTCTACCGTCGATTCCTCCAGGACAACGTAATATAACTGAGAAATCTACCATTGGTATGCAATTTTCACTTGAATTATGTTTTCAGATCATTTCACTGCCAAGCTGTCAGTTCGAATGACTTCGGGACCAGATTTTGTGGCGACAAATTTCACGTTTTTCGATTGTAATACATACAGTTCCTGTACACAATGTGTATCGTCTTCATTTCCATGTGATTGGTGTGTGGATGGACACAGGTGTACACATGATACTGCTGAGAATTGCAGAAATGACATTCTTGTGACTGGTGTTAGTGTAAGTATATGAATCAGCTTTATTGTAAGACCGCTCATTCCACATTCATACTCGATATGTTATTGTTTCAACGTTCAGGTTTTACATCAGAATAAAAAATAAGCTTTTTAGAAATGTCTCCAAAAAATCAGTATCGTGAAACTGGATTATCTTCTTTGTGCTAGAACTTAGTCAACTCTCCAATGGGTTTCGAAATTCTGAAACACATATTGAAGCTTCTCAACCTCATGAAACACGATCAAACCAACAAGAAATGCTATCTCTTGTCCAACCAATATTTCAGTGTTTCCATTGTTCTAAGAATACCCTGAGGTTGTCTCCAGAAAATGTTCAGTCGAGAACATTATATGAAAACTGAAGATGTAATACACTGACAGCCAGTAACAAGGCATTGATGAGGTTCTAAAGATGCACTTTCCGAGTCACAAAATGATGATGATGTTTGATGAAGTGTGTTAAATCCTATGTGGAAGACTCTTCATGATACAAAAATTAGGAAAGCTATTAACCCTCCTTTCAAATCATCTGGAATTTTTCTCATCTCCTTGTATCAATAGAGTATGTACAGAAGGGTCTATTGAGATAGGAAGCTATTATTGGTATTTATTGAAGACTATACAATTTAAAATGTTAGACTGATGACACATTATCTTTCTTTAAAACAATAAAAAGAAATATTGACATTTAATAAATCTCTAGAAGTAAAACCTCCCCACAATAATCATCAGGCAGATTATTCACAGTCGGCATATTGAGGGAAAAAGTGCTTTTTATCTTCAACATACATCCACGGCGCCATCTAGGAATCAACAAAAAACTAAAACCACAAATATCAAAGATAAAGGAAGGTTCAACTGGCAGTCTGTTGCAAACAGAGTCCTGGAAATGTGCAACGATTACACTGCACTCTTGCTTCTTGAATATGGTCACTTATTAGGAGGTCTAACTTCCAGGAATGCAAAAAAGCTTCATTCTCATGTAAATAATTTGTTGCACTAAGAACTTTTGATATTCTAGAGGTTGTCATTGAATAAACAATTTCATAATTCCACCAAAAGTTTGTTTTCAAATGTTGTATTATGCATTCCTTCATAGAACACATATAGTTACATATAACGAAGAGAAAGTAACAATAATGAAAATATACCACAAACTTTAATTCAATATGCAGGATGTTATACAATATACAGTTCATTATAACAGCTTCACAACTTCAAAAGAAGTTGATATATCATAAATCATCTGAATTAAAGTTCCATAATGAAAGGGTTAATAACTATGATTATTATTTCTGTACACAAACGACATCCTGTGGCTGCGTTTTGTTGACACTCCCCATATGTTAGTATTATGTCCACTCTTTCATCGTTCCCATGAATGTGGGCCAATTTTTCGGACAAAATAATCATATAAATGAAAGTGATATACACGTTGAAGGACTGACTCATTCAGAAAACCGTAAAATAACACAAAAACTTTGCCATACCTAGATGAGTGATATCAGTAATAAACAAACAAAACGCTAAGATTTTACACAGCAGTGGTCGGAAATATCAAACTATTTGTGTACTAACAGATTTATTTGTTATGATTCTCACTCTATTTTGCAAGTATTATGTAGGACATTTTTGTTATATCAATTTCTTTTGACGAATTCTACAAGCTGTTAAAATAACAACATTGACAGCACCCTGTATATTTGTATGTAATTTATTAGTTTGTTTCAGGAGTTTGTCCGTTTCAATGTCATCTGTTTTTGTAGCTCTATATCTCAATAAATATTTATTCTACTGTCTCGTGGTGTATACTGATCGATAGTGCTAATGAATGCACTGTTCAACGTTGGTTTGCGAAATTTCATTCTGGAGATTTTAGCCTCGAAGGCGAGCGCTGAAGTGGTCCACCTACAGCAATCCAGGACAAAGATTTGAGGACCCTGGTTGGGACTGACCCATCACAAACGGTGCGTGGGATGGCGGAAGAACTGATCGTCAGCTCCCATGCAGTCGAAGTTCTGTCTCTACCATCTTTACAAGACCGGTTTTCTTACTGGTTAAATCCGACCCAGGCAAAAACGGCAACGATGTTACGTTGGCAAAAGTATACTGAATCAATTGACACTTATTTCAAATAAATCGAATAAATATTCACTGAGATATTACAGTTTGAAGTAAACTAATAAAAACTGACGAAACTTTTAAAACATCCTAATATATTCAAATATAGACTATATGAATCGAATTAAAAGTACCTAGGGTTGTTTCAATTATTCAATCAACTGTTTTTCTTTCTGAAAAACTAATCAATACAGTTTATTATATGATTTTCACTGTTCAATTATTCAAGTTTTTCTTTCTGTTCCAGAGGGCAGGTCCAAGCTACAGGTCTGGTCCAGCTTTTTGTCCCACTATAAACGCTACTGTAGGAAATTCACCAGAAATATTGGTAGCGTCTGGCATAAAGAAAGCTATTAAAGTAAAAGTTCATATAATTGGACAATTTATTGTTCAAACAAGATTCGTGTGTCAATTCAATATAGAAGGTCGCGTAACTAGTGTAAATGCTCAATTATTAGGTGATACAATTTATTGTGATGCAATGGAGTTTTCATATACTTCTAGGGCTCCCAACATAACCGCAACTTTTGCTGTTATTTGGGGTGGTTCGAAACCACTGGATAATCCAGACAATATACATAGTGAGTATTCTTTTTGAAAACAAACGCAGGCAATTATTCATTTTTTGTTTTTCAGTTGTGATTTATCGATGTAGAGATATGGCTGATAATTGTGGTATATGCTTAGCCTTAGCTGAAAAGTATGATTGTGGTTGGTGCCAAAGCTCAGATCGTTGTGAAGTAAAAGACCAATGCGAGAAAGGTTCTGCTGTTTGGTTGAACCGAAGCCAGACATGTCCCAATCCAGAAGTAACTTCTTTCAGTCCCGAATTGGGGCCTTGGGAAGGAGGTACTAACATAACTATACAAGGCATAAATTTGGGTAAAAATTTCCTAGATATTTATTCTGGAATCAGCATTGCCGGCATAAACTGTCAACCATATGAGCATCTTTACATAAAAACCAAACAGATCGTCTGCCAGGTATAGATATTTGTTACCTTGATGTACAGTTTGAACTAATGTGGAACTTTTTTCAGGTTGATGGACCTGGTACAAAAGAACTTCGACAGGGGCCAGTTACAGTTAAAGTTGAGGACTATCGTGGTGAATCCAAAACTCATTATAGGTTTGTCAACCCAAACATTACAGGTATTTCTCCAAAATGTGGACCTAAGTCAGGGGGCACCATGTTACAAATCACTGGGCAGTTCATGAATGCTGGCAGTAATATTCAAGCATTTTTAGATGACTTACCATGCCGAATACTCTCGTAAGTGAATTTATTTTCAACGGATTGAATATAGCAAAAAAAAATGCATATGAAGAATAGCCAAGTAACGCAAGGACATCCATTGAATGTACTATTGTCGAAAAATATATTCAGTGGCTATTTATCCTATGGATATCCATTGGAGATACTTTTGGACATCCAGTGGATGTCCATTCCAGATATACAGAGGATGTTCTGAAATGTCCATCAGATATTCAGTGGACATCTTATCTTGAGATATGAATATCCATTTGACTTTGATTTAATAGAAATATTGTTTGCTAAAAGTTGTGAAAGAATGTCCACTTTTGTTATATGTTCAAGTTGTCCAACTAGTTTTGCTCCTTCTTTTCCATTGCTAACACTATTTATTCACTTTCTCCTTCAGAACTGACCAGAATCAAGCTTTATGTATAACAAGTACTTCCAACACAACTTCAAAGAAGAAATTACGAATGAAATTTGATAAAGGCGATAGATATTTGGAAAATATGATGTTTGAATATGTAGAAGATCCAGTAATTGAATCAGCTGAATCTGGTGTAGCGAGTCAGATAAAAGTCCCTAAAGGTATTCCAGCAGGAGGTATCAAAATATCAGTTACAGGAAGAAATTTGGCATTTATTCAAAAACCTCAGATGTATGTCTTTTATGAACAAAAAATGTTCATAAGTGTAAGTTTTTAAGTTTGGTATTTACTCTTTGATTAATCAGCTTTTCCACATAGGAGTGTACGGTTCTGAGCAACACCAGTATGACATGCAGTAGTCCTGTTATTGACGCAGCAGAAGATGTCAAACTAGATGCGGATAATCCTTTGAAGTTGGAATATGGCTTTCGTATGGACAACGTCACTGGAGTACAAAATCTTACTCTCAATAAAGATTTCAACCCATTTCTTTTGTATCCAAATCCTGTGTTTATACCATTCGAAAAAGAAGTGAAGTACTATAAATCGGATTATCTCAATATTAATGTAAGTTGGGAAATAATTAGAGTAACTTTACTAAACAAATACGTATAGAATATGCTTGAAGCACAAAGGAGTCATTAATTAGTACTTGAAAGGATAGGTGCCAGTTTATCTGAAATTCGTTCATCAATGATTCCTTCATTAATAAACTAAAATTCAATAATATCATCAATTTACATATATATCAGAAGTTGCCTATTGATTTGCATTCACTCCATAATTGATTTTGTTCACAGTATTATATCATAGATAATGAATATTTACATTTTTATCAAAAAGAAGAAAATTTCCAGTGAACTACTTTAAGAAAAAAATACAGTTCGGAAATTTATTATATGCACGATATTTTTTTTATTCTACATTCTAGAAACTCATTGTTGTTCAAAAATAGACTTTATATTGCCTATAATGTGTACACTAATTGTATAAAAGCAATGCAGCAAAGCTTATTGATATTTTCCTAAGCTGAGTTCCAACTCAAATAATCCTTGATTATACTACATAACTGCAAAATACATTTGTACTAATGGCATTGCTCTTATCTCTCAATTTTCATTATGGTTACAGTGACCTGGAAATAATATTTTATTCTGTAAACATGTTTTGATCTCCATATAGTTTTAATCTCCAACTGTATGTTTGTTATCGACCATTTTGAAGAAGACTTCATTTTGTTTATACTAAATTTATAACGGAACAATTTGAAACTTATAGGTTTTTCATTTATTACTTGATTCAACATTTATGGTATGATCAACTGGAGTTTTAATTATTGAAAAATGTAGTTACATTCTAAATATTATAGTTTATTTTCAAAACGCATGCATTAATAAATCACTCAAAAGTAATAACTATTTTCCAACGTTCACTTGTGACAGAATATTTGCAGCAATTTACTCGAGGGTAACAATAGACAGACCCCATAAAAGCGTGTGAATAGAGAGTAAATCAACCTGCGTCAAGACAAAAATGTCCATTCTCAATAGAAAATGAATAGTAATGAAGATAATTTACGCAAAATATCCTGTTTTGCATACATACTGAGCCTTTATTACTGAAAAGCTCTCAAAAAAATGAACTATAAAATCAGTGAGCTTTTATGATATAAAGATTTGAATAAACTTATTTTTCAGGGCCAAAACATTGACCGCGCTTGCCAAGAATCAGATGTGGAAGTTCTAATTGGAAAAAGTAATTGCAATGTGACTTCTTTGTCACGTCAACAGCTAACTTGTCGACCTCCTGAGACCCAGCCACAAGCTCTAAATGATGTGGGAACACCTAATGGGGAAGCTCTTCCTGAGGTTATAGTCATCGTAGGTGGTTCTTTACGTTACAATATAGGAGTCCTGTCTTATTCATCCCCTCAAGGACTGAATGGGCCTATAACAAAGCCAACCCTCTATGGTATCATTTGTGTAGGTGTAGGAATCCTAATTGTGTTCATATTGTTTTTGATTGCCTATCGGAGGAAGTCTACTGAAAGCAATCGAGTCCTCAAGAATATGCAGGAACAAATGGATATTCTAGAACTACGGGTGGCTGCTGAATGTAAGGAAGCATTCGCAGAATTACAAACTGAAATGACTGACTTAACGGGTGACTTAACATCCGGAGGTATACCTTTCCTGGATTATAGAACATATGCAATGAAAATTTTGTTTCCTAACGTGGATGACCACATCGTTCTGCAATGGGAAAGACCAGAGCTGTTATGCAAAGAAAAAGGCCTACGTCTTTTCGGACAGCTGATAATGAACAAAACTTTTTTGCTACTTTTCATCAGAACATTAGAAAGTAATAGGTATTTTTCAATGAGAGATAGAGTGAATGTCGCCAGTTTGATAATGGTTACCCTTCAAAGTAAAATGGAGTATTGTACAGATATTCTCAAGACATTGTTAGCTGAACTGATTGAGAAATGCATGGAGGGAAAGAGTCACCCTAAGTTGCTACTGCGTAGGACGGAAAGTGTCGCCGAAAAAATGTTGAGCGCTTGGTTTACATTCCTTCTGTATAAATTTTTGAGAGAATGTGCTGGCGAACCATTATTTATGTTGTTCAGAGCGGTTAAGCAGCAGGTTGATAAAGGACCAGTAGATGCCATCACTTCTGAGGCTCGTTATTCTCTCAGCGAAGAAAAGCTCATTCGACAATCAATAGATTTTAAGCCAATGGTGAGTATATTTCAATGGTACATTGTTCATGAGCGATTAATAACAATTCTATTGAAATATTCAAATATCTATTTGCTCAAAAGATAATTATACTTTTGAAGATGATAAATAATTGTGTTAATGAATCAAAAATGAAATTTAACATATTTAAACAATGTAGATAGATTCACTGTGTTTATTTGTACTTTATTGCTATCCACTCAACGAAGATATTTTGAGTTCTGCCTGTTTCTTAATATCCCTGTTGAAATTTTTTCCTAAAATTTATAAAAAGTTGCTAAATTTGGAGCTTATTTGACTGATATTTTAAAATTTACTAACAGAATGATTATAGCGACACATCAATGAAGTTGTTGCCAAAAATGGATTATACTGGCTGATTCTTTTTTTCCATCCATACAGCTTGAATGAAAAGTGGAAAAGAGGAAGTGAAATTTGAAAGAAACTGGCAAATTTCAGTATAGGAGGTGAAAATTTTTGAAGGAATTAGGCAAAAGAGAATAAATATATTTGTTTTCAATAATAAAATGGTAAATTTATTTTAGGACGTCCAGTTTGAAGTTTGCACTTTCTGTTTAATCTCGTGTTATATATAAATAATAATATCCGACATAAATATTTCCTATTGAAGTTCAACATTTCAGAATTGAACTATGTATAAATAATTCTAAACCACTTCAGAGGTGGGTGTTTTTGAGTGTGTTGGTTCCTGGGAATGTGTCGGACAAGACACATTCCCAGGAACAAAACTTTATGAAATTATAATACATTCATTCCTATTCTGATTTCCTTATCAAACTTCATAATTTCAATGAAATCTTTTTTCAGACCGTCTATGTCTCTATATCTCAACAAACAGTGTTTGTGGGGAGTATGGACCATAACACAGACAATGTTCCTGTCAAAGTTTTGGATTGTGATACAATTAGCCAGGTAAAAGAGAAATCTTTGGACACCATCTACAGGGCAACGCCATATTCACAAAGGCCAAGAAAAGACGATTTGGATCTGGGTAATTATACATTTTCATGGAAAAAAAATTTTTAATCAAACGTTTCCATTTACATGGATAAATATAAAACATTTTGTTCATCTTGAACTGAAGGACGACTGACATAGACAAATATGTAACCTAAAAAATGTGACTTTATGAAATCATTTCCACATTTACACATGGGTATTTAAATTTTGTTAGCGGATTCTCCTTCCTTAGGACAGATTTTTCAATGCTCATGTGAAAGAAACGCATTTCAAGAAAACAATAATTATTCAAAGTATCATTTCTATATCATAATTTCATAAACTCTTGAAATTATATAGTTGTTATCCTGGAAACACTAGAAATAGAAAAGTGATTCCCGTGATTGTAATTTTATCGACTAACTTTATTTTTCTTATGAATAACAAACTTCAAGAGTTGAAGTTAGTGAATATTATATACTAAAGGTTAGTTTTGAATGTCAGAAGTGTGATATATCAAGCAAAACACATGCCAAGAAATAATTTGTTGTAAGAAAATCAAGTGTTTTATGTTATCCATAGTTGAATCCAAATTCTATGTATTATCATATTCAATTATTTAGGAATATGTACTCTTTGATAAATGAGTTGTTTTTTCCAAAAAAAAAGTTTTTTAATCTCCTAATACATTCAAGAATATAAAAGTTCACTGTGGCAATATAATTTGCTTCTTTTCGTTTACTCCTGTTTGATTAGGTTTTGATACTGGAATTCAGTATATTTCCTAATAGTAAGTCCTAAATAGTTCATTATCAGTTGTAAGAATTTATGTACGTCTGAATGTTGTTTTTTTTTGCACAATGATTTGGGATAGTTACATTTGGTTTTCTTAGTGTTCATGTTGTAATATTGAGATATTCAGAAAATGTTTGAAACTTTGTGGTTTGAAAATTAAACATGTTTTTTTTTCAGAGTGGCGTACTGGTACTTCAGGCAGACTGATACTGTATGACGAAGACACTACTACAAAAGTAGAAGGAGACTGGAAAAGACGTAACACCCTGCAACACTACAGAGTACCTGATGGTGGATGTCTGAACTTGGTGTCCAAACAAAGTTCCATTTATAATTTAAGTATTTTCTCGGAGAAGAACGATAAGTCCCACAAGTATGAAACACTCAACCTCAGTAAGTTTAGCTCGGTAAGTCCTCCATTGAGTCGGGCGACAAGTCCATTGAATCATGACCATGATCAGGGCCTGAAGGTTTGGCATCTCGTCAAGCATCACGATAACGATAATCAAAAGGAGGGAGAAAGAGGGAACAAGATGGTTTCGGAGATCTACTTGACCAGGCTGTTAGCCACCAAAGGCACCTTGCAGAAATTCGTGGATGATTTGTTTGAAACCATCTTCAGCACAGCCCACAGGGGTTCTGCCTTGCCGCTTGCCATAAAATACATGTTTGATTTCCTAGACGATCAAGCTTTGCAGCATGGAATCTCCGACCCTGAAGTAGTGCACACATGGAAAAGCAACTCTCTTCCTCTTAGATTTTGGGTGAATCTCATCAAGAACCCAAATTTTGTGTTTGATATCCATAAGTCAAACATTGTCGATTCCTGTTTATCTGTGGTTGCTCAAACTTTTATGGATTCATGTTCAACTTCTGACCATAGACTTGGTGAGTTAACTTATGTCTGGTTTCAAAGAATATCTCTGAATGACTGTTTTGAAATTTTTCAGGAAAAGATTCGCCTAGCTCCAAACTTTTGTATGCTAAAGATATTCCATGTTACAAGGAATGGGTGGAGAGATATTATTCTGATATAAAGATTATGCCTGCCATATCAGACCAGGATATGAATGCCATGTTGGCAGAGGACTCCAGAGTAAGTGATTTCACTCAATACGTTTCGTTACACAGTAGCTTCCTCAGTTCAACCGAAAAAGCTACTGTATAGCAAAACGTTTCTTCAGTAAAGTTATTAGTGTGAAAATTGTTTAATTATCATGAATAATGTGGTCTGTATTTGCTTTCTTTGTTTGAGATGATCCAGTTATATTAAATCCCCTCATTTCTTCATGTTTTATTTAAAAAAGGGTGTGATCTATATATGTGAAGAACATATAATCCATTTATATAGATTATATGTTTAATATATTCACCTCAAACATTTTTTATTTATGTAATTTACCTGATCCATGTAAAAATGGATAGAAGTATATGAGGAATTTTTTGCATGCTTGGTTGATTTATGGGTCTCTGTAGAAAAAGGATTTTCCATACCAAAACTTCACAACCCTCGTTTTTTTTACTCTGAGTTTTATGAATCGAAATCACCAGGATCATATTACAAAAAAAGTGAATATAGGCTTAGACTCCAGTAAAAAGATAATTAAATTTCCAATATACATATGTGGTTGAGATAGATAATAATTTTCACACCCAGAAAAAATATAAAAAAAACATCTCAATATATTTGAATTACAATGGTCTATTTTACATATAATTTCATGAGTAGTAACTCAAATATGGAAAATTATTCTAGTCAAGTTACTTTTTAAATTGATGAATTGATTCATTAATTCAAAATTTGCTGCAATAAACTAACATATCCTATTGGTGTTCAATTTTGAAGGAATATCTCAAAATAAAATCATTAACAATACAGTTACAATTTTAATTTAGGAATAGTAAAATAAAATGTCATAGAGTTGAATATCTGCAAATGAGTCATTGAAACTGAATTCCTTGACACCATTTTAACTATAATTCTTTTCATTTCTTCATTGTTCTCAATGCCATATATAAACTTAATATTTGGAGGTCTTTTGCTGAGAATACACATAGGAACCAAGTCTATGTTATGGAATTGGCTGATACTTGATGAAAATCCCTAACTCATTCTAGTAACATTTCATTGTGAGATTTCCAATAGACATGTTTTGAGTTATTAAAGCACATCGTAGAATTAGTTTGTAGTACCAAAAAACCCGTAGGGGCTTTCTTAAGATTTGTGATGGAATTGGCTGATACTAGTGGAAATCTCCCAATAAAGTGTTGCTTGAATAAGGATGCGAGTTAGTGGAGAACGATCTAACTCCTCTCTTGCTTCCATTTCGAATATGCTCACTCATGAGGATAAGCCATGAAGGGAGACTAAGCGTTGTCCATTGCCTTTCCTTTGTACTGCCTGAAACAGTTGTTGAACTGAATCTGTTCCATGCAAATTTGTATGAGCTGGCTGAACACTTCGTCTGCCTAACCAAATGACTCAATGATTTTTATTCCTCAAATATTCCTTGTTTTTTTTATGGAAAAAAAAGGTACATCACATGATACTAAATTCTTGTTTTGTAACCTTATATGTTTTATTTTCTCAATGAATTCTTGTGATTATTGACTCTTAAAATTGGTTGTGAAATCGATCAGGCTTACAACTGTTTTGTTAGCTATCTTATAAAAATGGTAACCTACAATTGAGACAGTTGGTTGCGTTAACTTGCTTGACTTTAGAATTTTTGGCAAGTCTTACATTTCAGTTATTGTTGCCCAACCTTGGTGTGATCAGATCAGACTTCTTCAGTGTATTTATTCGTTACTCCTGAAACCTTCTTATGATTACAGGCAGTAGGTTACTTGGCTGTTTTCAATTGAGTTATCCATTGTATCATAGTTCTATGTAGGTTCCCGGGATGAATCAAATCACCAAATGACGTAACAAAATGATTCAAAACTATTCAATTTTGTAACTCAGTTGCAGTTTGACATGTATAACTGTTTGAACGTAGACGCCCATGCAAGTCAGGGCATATTTTTTATACCTCCTCTGATGATTCGATCATGATATATTTCGAGAATAGTCTAAGTGGTAAATGAAATATTTTTCAGCTGCACACAACTGAGTTCAACACGAATTGTGCCCTTCACGAACTCTACACTTATGCAATGAAATACAACGAGCAACTGACAGTTACATTGGAAGAAGACGAGTTTTCTCAGAAGCAACGATTGGCCTACAAACTGGAGCAGGTCCACAATATAATGGCGGAGCAAGGGCAACCGTGATACTGGCCTGACCTGACGTGCCCTACAGCGCCACCGCTGTCTCCCGTTATCCCATCGGCACCTCAGGAATTGGCCTGCTGATAAACGTTTCATGCCAAATATACATATCCATCAGACTATTTCTCTGTGTGTTACGAATTGCTGTTGTGCAATTACCTAATTGTTCAGTGTATTGTGGAGAGGTGCTCACTCAGTGACTTCAAAGTGCCTCTGGTAGATTGAGTGAAGTGCTGTCTCCTCAAATGAGTGTACTATATTTTTATGATAACACATTTAGATTTATGCTTTGCCGTGCTGAGTTTCAGCGTTAGTCCATATTGTCGATATTCACAGAAATATCCACTCTAACAATGCTTTTTTGATATTTGTAATATGATCGTACCTTTATACAGTTTAATATTTTTGTATTTAGTTGAATGCAATCATGATGATTGTCTTCCGCAATGAAGGAAGCACCAGGGTGTAGTATTTAATTGCGACCTTTCAATCAATGGATGTTTCAATCTCTACATTACATACTATGCACAAGGTCGTATCGATGTGGTTTGTGTACGTGTAATAAGGCTGTGTACATTTCTCTTGTTTGTAACCAAACCAGCAATTTATGTTGTCGCACCAAAAGTTTTTGGACAGTGTTTCTGACATCTAATTCGCATTTGTTCCCCTTTGCCCTCCGTTTCTTTTATTGTATACCATCGAATCATTTTTTGTTATGTGCAATTTACAAGTCATACTATTAGCTTTACTCATTTATTCTTTATGTGCTGAATGTTCCACTGCTTTATATGTTCTTATTCTAAAATGAGACATTTTGAAAATAATGTATCTAATGATCTGAATAGTCATTTTCATAACAAATTTTTCAGATATTGTAAGTTTAAGTTCTTAACGACTGTTTCTCCAACAATGACCAATGCTCTGTAAGCTCTCCTTCATATCATCTTCTTTATTTCACATGTACTTCTTTCTTGTATTATATCTGTTGCATGATATTGAAACCAAATGATATTTCTTAACGTGAATAATCCATGATCTCGCCTATTTTGTATTTGATTTTTTTTTCTATTGTATTTTGCCAAATTCCTATTCAAATTATTGACACTTATTCAAAATCTAATACATTCCTTTCTAGTGAGAATAAAAATATTAGGCTTGTTTTGAGTGAAACATTCAGTAATTATTCAATATTTTTATTGGAATTGTTCAACGATATATTGATATTGAAGTAATTTTTATTACAAGAGTGGATTAAATGTTTAAATGTTTTTAAAAATACTTTGTCGCTCTGTCAAGTTCCAACGCAAATTTTTCGATCACTTTCCTATGTCATTTAGCACGAAATTATTTTTAACATTATTTTTATCTCAATTCATTAGTTATTTTATTCATGTGAACACCAGTACGATCCATTCATACCCTGTATTGTGGATAAAGTGTGAATCATTATCTCAAAAAATTGCTTTTTCTTCGCTGATAAGGTATATTAAATGTGTAATGTGATTTCTTGAGATAATGGTAAATATATATGTAATGGGAACAATAAATTTATTATATTTTATATGAAGAAGGGAAACACTTTTCAGGTTACTACACATTGAATGATATTTTTAATAATTAGTGGAATCATCCAAACCATTTGCTGTTTTAATTTTCGTTCTGAAAGAAAAATTACTTTTATTGAATTAACACAATTTTTAGAGTCAGTAACGAGAATCTGTATTTTTTTTCGTCAGCCTTTCATTAAATGAAAATCTGAAGTTCTCCTTCTTCTTAACAAAAATTAGCATTTTTTTTTAATACGAATTGTCACCGTCCTGAAAATTGGAACAATGTATTCTCAAATTAGCTTTCCGACATCTGCGCATAACAAGTCCAGTTAAGACAATTTATCTTTTAAAGAGTCTCAAAAATATTCTTTTTTATTTGTAATTATTTAAGTTGTGTATATAAAATTTTATGCCAAAAAATTTGCTTCTGGACAATTGCATAGGAAGAATTGTAAATAATACATGTGTGTGCGTATGTGTGTACAGATGAATGCATTAATGTTTGTATGTGTGTATGCATGATACAATATTTATAGTAATGTGTGTACATTCGATTGCATCTGCAATAATATGAATGGTAATGTACTACTATATGTTATTATAAAAGACTGAATGGAGTTACTAAAATACTTAATAGAAAAAACTCATCTCGAATGTTGTGTTATTTATTGACCCGAATTCCAAATCTGAAAAGATTAAGAAACTTATTTCGAAGTTTTAGAAATGGCTATCAATAATGCCATTGTTCAAGTCTTAGACTGGTCTTTTATATCGCCATCTGACGATAATTTAGTCAAACACGATATTTACTAGATGGCAATTGTTTGTATCGCCATCTACCGACAATTTAATTAAGTACAATGTTGACTCAGGCAAATACAGTCATTACAGTCGAGCACGTTGTCCCTTTGAAGGCCATTATAGATGGCGCATATTTGAAAAGCTCTCTTCAAATAATTCAGGCAAGTACGATGTTCGCCATAATGCCACTAGATGTAGCTGCAGTTTGAAGAGTGGTCAAATTCTCAGAAAAAAAGTTTGGTCTAACATTTCTAATGGAGACATGAATATATACGTATCAAACGGATACTATTTAACCTTTTACAAAGTATATGGTATTAAATAACTGAGATTTTCACATAGGTAACAAAAACGCAACACGTGTTTCACTACACTTCAACTTCATCAGGCGTGTGTAGGTACATATATATTTTTTGGGAAAAAAAACATTCCCAAAAATTAATCACTCCTAAAAATATAACCGATTTTCAATAACTGTAGAGAAATTATCTTCAATGATTTTTCTACATGCGTAACGAAAAATGATTTGAATTGTATTATAGTAGAACTCAACAGATGGTGCCACTTTTAGGTCACAGTCGAATGCTCAGTATGAATGAATAAAGCAATCACACTTAGATGGGAAGGTGGGAGGGATTAACCAACGAACTGATAAAGCTCTCAGAAACAATGGAGAAAAAGTGCGTTTTATCTCTGCAATTAGCCTGTTGATTGAATAAAGAATTACTTGTTAACAAAAACTAGTCACGCCCCTTCTTTCTAACACTTCACTGTGTTAAAAAACGAGATGGTGTCTCATTTATATATTTTCAGGTTGAGGATTAAGTTGTTTAATGGAAGAGGTGCCATCTATGGTAATATTTCAAAACCAATACAAAGACAATATTAATGATTTTGATACTTTCAACTGAAATAATTTTAAAATTTGGGATAATAGTGGAACTCAAACAAATGACAAGATTCTAGACTAGAGAAATATTTTTCCTTCCTTTTTGAAATACTCTAGTAAAAAAAACAAAAATAACATTTCTGTATATGGTAGGTCTTAATTTATATTTTTAGGTTGAGAACTTAGTTTTCACATAGAAGTGGCGCCATCTTTTGAACGGTTTGAAAATTAAGACAGATCAATAATGAAATCAATTTCGTCAACATATTTACCGTTCCATGATAATAATCAAACATTTTTTATTTCTATACCCGTTTTTTCAAGGAAGCTACGGTGTTAGCGAAACGAGTCTAGAAATAAAAATGTTATTAATTTTCATCAAGTAACGGTTCAGTCCATTCTTATTTACCGTTGTTTTAAAAAAGATCCCCCTTCTAATAACGGTGCCATTATAACTGATAATGCAACGCCATCTATCGAGTATTTACTTTAACTTTGAGTAGTTTGAGAACCCCGTCAATAGATGGCGTATTTTGAGGTGCGCCACCTATTAACGAATTATCAAGCATTATGTTCATCGTTTTGTCACTAGATGTCGCATCTATACATAATCCTGCTTTGATCAAAGAATACAAAACCATTGCATTGTATAAAAATTTTACTATTTACCCTGACCACCAAAGAGTGATGACAGTACCACGTCAGTATTTAATGTGATTATCAACAGAAGTGGGTAGCAGTCGCTGACAAACCAGTCGGCATTTTAATTTAATTTTGGCATACATCCCGACTTCTATACGATTCCACAGACTACTAGCTATCCAATTCTGATTAAATACAGACATCGTACTGCCATCGCCCTCTAGTAGTCAGGGTAATTATTAAAAAAAATTATGTGACACGAATTTGCCACAATGGGCTTTGCATTCTTGCTTTGATACTTACTATTAGATGCCGCAGTTTGAATAGCGTTATTTATAAGTTCAATTTACTGAACCACAAGGATATTTTCCATCACAACTCTTATTACTCCATTCCAACATGGAAGATGGGAGTCGAAAATATGATTCCAAACAAAAGAAATAAGAATACAGCGTTTATTGATAATAACAAACAGTACAGATTATGCTTACTTGGTAACAATTTTTAAAATACATATGTCTGATGATCTGTGTTCATTATTTACAAGATATTGAAATTTCTATCACTTGTAACTTTTTTAGTTCAGTTGACCATACAGTTGGTATGGCACTAAATAATAAGTACATGACAATTTTCTACAGGTAGAAAAGTTTAAAATTCAATACATTTTCATAGCAAAATATAAAAAAAATCATATTTCGTTATGCCTCAATTTCCCAACAGTTTTCATATAAGATTCCTATAGAAAAACATATTTTTGCAAAACTTTCAATACTTTGTATGAGATACAAAATGAACAACAACCAATACATTTAATAAATTTGATATTCTGTGATATTTCTAAACTGTATTAATTTCAGTTAACTAGTTTAGTGATCCAATAATTTTTCATATTTGAAAAAAATAAAAAACATTGCAACAACCAAATTTCCGAGACAACAAACACCAACACAAAACAAACGTTTGTTTTATGTCGTTTTGTGTTGGTGTTGTCTCGGAAAGTTGGTTGTTGCAATGTCGGCAAGAAAACAATTGTGTTTTTTAAAGAAAAAATTTATCCCGTATTAATTTCACATGTTAATAAGAATGTATTCTTCAGACAAGAGACAAAGCATATTTTGCTTGACAACTAGATGAACCATTACTTTAGATCAGCCTATGAATTCAATTCGGTTGCAATAAATACGCAAGTTATTAAAATTCTGATGTGTAAAAAAATTCCGTTGTTGATTTGCCGAATTCATAGGATTACAAATTGAATCTTGCAGAACAGTATGTTAGGTGAATATACATTTTTGTTGTTTTATTAAAAGGGAAGTTGTTTTTCTCTGACATCTCTATCATATAGGTTTCACTGAGAACATATAATTTTTAATTCCGTTGACACTGTCAGTTTTCCTCTTTGAAAACCTATGCTGCCATCATTTCATTACAACTAGTGTTTGGTAAACTGAAAGTATAAACTTACAAGTGACTTCTCCAAATAAATAAATAAATATAAGTTTATGCATTTTTGGCTTGTTTCCTATGAATAAAAATTATACATTATTAACGCTAATAATTTGATTAATCCAACCAATAAACGAAGAAACCTTAACATAAACACCTGGTACATCTAACCTACCACAACCAAATCCCCATGAAACAAGCCCTGCCAACTCATAAAATCCATCATCTTGACAAACTAATGGGCCACCACCATCTCCTTGGCAAGCATCATTTCCTTCTTCTCCACCAGCACAGAAACTGCTTGCAGGAAGAATGAATATTTTTTCAGTAACAGCATTTACTTTTCGAATACATTCTGCATCGCTAACAATCGGAATTTCAGCCTCTCGAACTCTCAGTGGGATTGGTCCGGCTGCAAAGATATTAATGCGATATCAAAACAAACATTATCTTGTATAGTGCTAGGAATAGCACTCTGAAAAAAATATCTCATTAATGCTTAGCACGTACCCATTTGAATACGGCTAAAGAGAATGTTAATAAATAAATTATGATAATATATGAAACTACTAATTGAACAAACCAAAAATTACAAAGATACAGTTTTCAATAATGAGAACATTCTGACACATCATATTATATTATTTATGTTGTAAAGGATGACGAAGGTGGAAGAGAAATACTATAATATACACTGATTCAATGACATACTT
>WOGL01000046.1:0-23143 GCA_015342145.1 Leptinotarsa rubiginosa | reverse complement strand
GTCCATATAGGACGAAACTGCAGTAACGTTACTTACAAATAAAAGTGGTAAAAAACATAGAAATTTTCATTTCTCTTTTCATTATGATCTCTCCTACCACGTAGTAACGGCTATACCATCAATTTATAATAACATGTATTTTAATATAATCCAAGGAAACTAATAATTGAAAAAACAGCACTATTAAGTAAATATAATAGAGAAATTATTTAAAAAAATCTTTCCTAAAAAATCACAAATCAAAATCCCATCAGTGACGTAGATGCCAAAAGGTGGATGAATTCCTTCAGATTTTTTCAGTTGTTACGAGTCAGTGTTCTTTCTCTGATAGCCAGTCACTGAAAGCCCTAAAAGCTGGAAGAAATATCTTGTTCACCAGCAGCAGAAATCAAAATCAGTCCAATGATTATATAGGGATATACTTATGTATAAGAAAATAAATATTTCAAAGTGAAATCTCAAGAAGTGGCTTTTCCTATAATGATCAGATAACAGTTAACAAACAATTAATTGTACAATTTTTTTGTCTGTTATGAAATCTCATATGTTACCTGTGTTGAAATAAAGGAAAATGTCAATGTACCACGGTAATTTACTATTCAAAAGATTTTCGCAATTATTTAATTTTTTTATCTGATGTTAGTGTGGCAGTATCATTAGCAATAGTTGAGTTGTCTGTCTCATTTAGTTTAAAAAAAAATATTTTCAGCTAAGTTGTGAGTAGTGGATTTCAACAACAATCTGTGTAGGCCAATCCTCTGTCTTATAGAAATATCACATGATTTACTTGGACAACTGTTTTGCTTCCCACTTTCGATTAGTATTATCTTTCAAATAACGGATTATTTCCGTCAATAATGCTTTCACTACAGGAATTTAAAATAATTTTCCTTGGATTAACGAACATGTTTCTTAGAAATTTCAATACAAAATGTCACTTTGACAATTCATTGTTTTCACGGAAAAGTATGCATCACCACCTTCTGACAATGGTCCCCTCCAACATTATATCTTTTTAATCATGACATGTATTCAGCTTTTTTAATCAGAATCAAGTTGGCGTAGAAGAAAACTTCATCTCCTGAAGACGCCAACTTGGTTGGTGAAACGCGTATCGAGAAGTGTATTGCATTTGCGGTGATCAGGAAAAGTATTTGTTTTGGATTTATTATATGCCGGCGGTTCTAGTTTCACATTTTACTAGATAAAGTAAATGTTCAAATGTTAATTACTCCCTTTGTGAAATTATATTTATTGACATTTGAAATAAATTATGAATGAACTTCAAGGTAAAATATGAAAATATACCTTTAGATTTGGTTGTCAAACTGATGAAAGCTTGTGTGTGTAATTTACTACTAAAGACAGGGAATCAAACGTCAATACTATTACATGGTAGGATGGAATTTAATACTCTAGCGTAAAATGAATCTAATGAAAATGCTCCTCTTATATATTGGAATTGAAGCTTTGTCTCATGACCCGCATTTTGCTTACGAAGTTAGCATCAAGAGATGACTAAAACTTGAATCTTTCATATAAATAACAGCAGTAAGTTTTAGTCATCTCTTGATACTCAAAAGGTACCCTATTCCAAGGTTCCTGGTAAATTCCTGTCAGGAAACTCCTACTTTTCTGACTAATACATTTGTTTATATCCAACAGACTTTTATGCAAGTTTAATTCTTCCCACAATCATTTCTTTGATATTCAACGAAAGTCGAATTTTGTGGAGGAAAATCAGTTTTTCATCAACCCTTTTTGGGTATTTCCACAATTTGAAAACACTTTTTAATTTACCCCGATAAGTTACTGCATAAAATCGAAAGTATTTTTCACAAAGAAAAATTTTCTATTTATCAGTAACTTGTCGTATTTAACAATTTGCCCATCAAAAAAATTGCTAAGAAATAATACAATACTTATCTTTTCGGAGGCCCAAACCTGCCTCCGTCTTCAGAAATGGACAAAAAAATTCTAAGATATTTGCAGTTATTCCATTTGATTATTCATTTCTTGACTTCTTCAACAGATGTCATATTTCACAACTCCTTTGACATCTGTCGAAGAAGTTAAATAAATAATCAAAAAGAATAACTGCAAATATCTTAGAATTTTTTTGTCCATTTCTGAAGACGGAGGCAGATTTTGGCCTACGAAACGTAAAGATAAGTATTGTATTATTTCTTAGCAATTTTTTATAGGCAAAATTGTTAAATACAAGTTACTGATAAATAGAACATTTTTCTTTGTGAAAAATACTTTGATTTTACGCAGTAACTTATTTGGGTAAACTAAAAGGTTTGCCCTTTCAATACTTGTATAAAGTTCTCCATTATAATTTTTATATTTTTCACATTTCTTTGACTTTTGTACTTTTGTCTACAATAATACGTTAGTGGAACCTGATATTTATTTTACAAAAATTACTTTTTCCTATTTTCTATCGAAACTGATTTGTCAACCCAGCTGACCAAAAATAAAATTTGCTTTTTTTTTCAGCCGGGTAGTCCGCAAAGCAATTGCTCGTGTGTACATTGTTATGCACCAGAAGCAAAAAGAAAATTTGAGAAAGTTGTACAAGAATAAGAAATACATACCTTTGGATTTGAGACCTAAGAAGACACGTGCTATTCGTCGTGCTCTATCTCAACATGAGCAACGCATCAAGACTCCTAAGGAAATCCGCAAGCGATCTGCATTCCCTCCAAGGAAATTTGCACTCAAAGCTTAGTTGATTTAATAAAGGTTTTGTAAAAAGTGAATGTTTTTTAGTTATTTGAATGATGTCGATCTAATATTTCAGTAAATCTTTGGGAAGATTTACAACTACAAATCAATTGAGAGTTGAAAAATATGTAACATCTAGACCTTCAAAATTCAATCTCAACTTTTTCAAGTCAAATATAATGAACTTCTGTTTATTCAGTGGACTATTTAGACCACCAAAAAGAACAATAGCCAAATTTCACACTCAAAATTAGCTTTGTATAAATCATTTCACAGTAAACAATGATATTACTAATTTTGGGCAATTCTACAATAATTTAAAGTAAATTTCACTGTTAATTTTCAGGCTAATCTACCTAAAAGTTTTTGAGGTCATCATTCATTGTCTATAAAGATTTTGACTGCTGTTTTATTCTAAAAACATGGGAGCCAAGAAAACTGGTAATGAATAAACGTATCCAGTGTCATTTTTTCATTTACATTGTTGGTAAATATGGATGCCTGGAATAATTCATTTCAACTTTTTCAATTATATTGTCTAAGTTTCAGTAAAAGTATGTTGACTTATATAATGGAATTGGCCGATACTTGGTCATAATCCATAACTAATTCAAAAAACACTATTGTGAGATTTTCACTAAACAATTTTACAAAAACGCAGAGCACATGTTTTGCCATACATTGACTTCTTTACAGTAAAGATACGCCGGAAGGAGCCAATGTAAGGCGAAACACGTGTTGCGTTTTTGTAAAATCAGTGAAAATCTCACAAAGTGTTTTTTGAATACGATAGTATGTTGAGTCAAACTTTTCAGAAATTTGGAAATATACGGAGGTTACCACAACCCTAGCAGGGATATGTGATCCTAATAACCATAGACCCTGTGTACACCACATTTCATATTAATATTTATTATATTAACATGTGGTCCTCCTAGTGCGTTGTCTGATACTACTGTTCCTGTAATCCCCCTCTATCACCAGGCTTGCTCCTGCAGAATGATTAGCTATAACAAACCATATCCATTTAATATTTTATCATAAAAACAGCTTTTGTGTTGAGAATTGAAATGCTTAATATTGAAAGGAAACTACAGCAGACATCTATTCATAAGAAAATGTGTTATACAAGTTTAAACCTCAATGTGATGGTAATTTTGTGATAGCAATAAAAATGCAAATATTCTGATAAACATGAATTCAATGTAATCTACAAGTAATGTTAGATGGTGTGATAGTCACAAAACAAAAATTAGTCAATTTCACAATAGTATCATATCAAGAAATATAAAATTTCCTCAACATAATAAAATATGTTTTCAAGAAAGAGATTTCTCAATTTTTTTTATGGAGTATTCAGATTCACATCTATTATATTTCTTATTTCATTGAAATATTTCATACCAATATGCTTTGGTGAATTTTCAGAGACTAATAACCTTTCATAGGGTTGTCGAAGTTTTTATTCCTAGTATACATGAGTGTCCTCATTAGTTCATTTTGGTTTCTTTCATTGAATATAATCAGCTCAAGAAATATACAAACATGGAAAGGTAACACCATTCCAAAGTATAATTTCAGAATGTCTGCTGATACAGTATCTCGCAGATTTTTTATTATATAGCATGTGCTCAGTTTTGATATGTGCTAGCTTACTATCCAAAGTAACACCTAAGAACTTTATGGTTTCTGTGGATTGTATAGATTTAGCAGATAAGTTTAAATATTGGTCATAATTTGAATTCGTTTTCTAGCAATAAAACGGACAATTGTTTTTTCCTATTCAGGATGAGGCCATTTTCAAGATTATATCCTATTTCATTAGAAACCTTGTTGCTTAATTTTGTTAAATGGTCATTGTGCAACTTCAGAATATTAGTGTCATCAGCATATAAGTATTGTATAATTTGCGGAGGTACTGGTGTCATCAATGTTCAGAAAGGCTATGAACAATATTGATCTCAAAATTGAACCATGTGGAACCCCTGTATATTATTCTTTAACCTGATTTCACATTATTTACAACTGAAGTCATAGGAGAGTCCTAGAACATTATATCATTCAGTGCACTGTAACACCGTAGTTGTGAAACTAAGAGGTCGTTGAAAGTTCGCATTGCCGAACACAAGAAATACACACAGCAAGGAGAAATAAGCAAGTCAGGAATAGCAAAGCCTGTTTGGACTCATCAACATAACATCAAGTGGTCTCAAGCTGATATCCACAAAAAGGAACACTGGTTTAGAAGAAAATTCAAAGAAGCCGCACATATGTTGTCCAACAACGCATTTAGTCAAGCTAGCGTAGAGATACACAACATATGGAAACCTTTAATCAAGGGGAACACGACCAATTCCCGCCAAACGGGAGTTTGGCGGCAGTTTCCGCTAAAACCGATGAAGGGAAGAGGGGATAGGTGAATAAAGCACTCGAATGACCTATAAATACTCAAAACTTTGACGAGTAAAAGTTCAGTTATCACCCGAAGACGATTGTAGATACTAACAATCGAAACGTCGTGAAGTAACTTGGTTTGGAATCTTTTAATTTTCATTTCTTGTTAATAATCTTTAATTTTCATCTAGTGTTAACAGTTCAATTTCTTTGATTTTTTTTGGTTGTTGCTTGTATTTTATTTCATTGTTATTTCAGTTTTTTTGCTTTATATAATTGTTATTTTTCAGCTAATCTTCTTAATTTTTTACATATTCTTTCAGGGATTTCAAATCAATTTATATCATATTAGACAATGGAAGTCAGAACCAATGAAATGCACCATGAAACATTATCAACCTTCAAACAAACACCGTAGCTTCATTTCTACCGAGGAAACCACTGTGTTAGTGAAACTGGTTTAGAAATTAAAATGTTTGTGAAAATTGTGTAATTATTATCATGGATAGTGTTAATAATTTTCATCAAGTAAGGGTAACAAGTAACCTAGTGTTATATTAATATCCCTTTCATCTGATGACTCACCCAAATCAATTCTGTTTCTCCTACAATTTCCCCTTGTAAGTACCTCATATGATCTAGGAGAATTTAGTGGTTTAATAATAGGGTTAGTCTATATACAAAGATAATACTGCCAGGCTTCCAAATATTTTTGACATGATTATTTATATTTGAAAGTTCTTTCATGTCTTCAGCTGATTTGTTGATTATTTTCAGCAAGTGAAGGTTTGATTAATTCAGCAAACGTGACGTTGGAGTTTTGGTTTTACACAAACGACTCGTGAGATACAGAGCAATTCATGTGTTTGGAGAAGAGAATTTCTGTCACCAACTTTTTTATATTTGCAAATTATCTGTTGTAGACTTACCTTTTTGCATAATCTATATCCTGTAATCTGTTGAAAACTAACAAATAAATACAAAGATAATTGCCCTGCAACAAGACAATATTTTTGAAATAACTGCGACTGAGCATATTTGTAATTTTCCATATTTTTTAAATTGCAATTCCTTGGATTTTTCTTTCAGAGAGTGGAAAATAGGCTTTTCATTGGCTGGTATATGGATGTACAATCACTTTTTTTTTTTTCAAGAAAGTTGTCAAAATGTAAATTAATGGGTGCATTCATATATCACACTTTCACTTCAGAGTGAAGACTCCCATTGATTTACATTGTGACAACATTCTTAAATTAAAAACATTGATATGAATCAACCATTGTTTAATCTGATATCAATCTCAAAACATAGTTGTGTAGACTGATATTTACCATAAATATAAACTAAAAATTACTATTTTAAAAGTGTTTTATTATCAACTGAAAAAAATTTCTTCATACTCTGAAGAGATTTTTGAGTTATCAAAAACAATTTTTTTTAATTGAAATTTGTTCTAAAAATGAACAATTTTCTTTGTAAAATATGTCGAAGTATCACTTAAAATTAAAGTCACCACTTTAGCTACATCCTGGTAATATTTTTGTATGATTCTTTGGATAACAACATACAAGATTGATTATACATATCAAGGATATCTTCTTTTCAATGTATTTCAATAGAGAAATATATCTTGATATCATAGGCAAAAGATCAAAGCCTTTATATGATTCAAATTGTTCATAAAGAAAAATTATTTAACTAAAATTATTACTGAATTGCTTAGAATGAGTTTGATTATAAAAATTGTATTGTTCATCAAAATCGGTACATAATCAAATCAATTTAATGGAGACTTATATCACAAGTCTACAAACAAAAACTGTCAACAGATTTGAAATTCGTGAGAATGAAATACTGAAAATACTAGGACTAAAATATTTTGATAGGTTAGTTAAAAGCAGGAAATGAAAACGTGACCTATAGATAGTCTTGAAGTATCAGAAATAGGTTTTTTTCACCATTTCTCTTTATTTTATGTATATTAGAGACATTTCACTTGTTGTTTACCCCATTCATTGATTTATTTTCATTTCAAGTCATAATAATTCGATTTTCAACAAATGACTTCTTACTTTTTTAATTTCATGCAAAATATTTCTAAATATCATTTCCTTTTTTAAATAGCGTACCTGAATATTTCAATCCTAGCGTTTTCAGTAATTTCAATATTATTAATATTTAATTCCCTTTTGTTTTTTTTTCAGAGATTCAAAATCTCAACACTTTTATAGACAATGGAAGTCTGAACCTCAAACATTTGTCTTAGTACATTCCCAATAGCAAACTTGAATATATCTATTACGACTCCATACAACAGGTACCATTATTCTATTTAAACAAAATCATTAAGTAAATTGTAGAAAATTGGCGGATTTAATGAAAAAAACATGATTAATTTTTTTTTAATATACAACAAAAAACATTAATCAAAATAGTCTTCTATATCTATATCGGGATTAAGAATGTCATCACCATAAGGTGATAGATCAATCTGATTCAAAATTAGATTTTCTGCCATTTCTTCAAGATCTGTTTCACCAATCAATACAGCTCCTTGTAGCTTATTATTTTCCAAAACAAACTTAATGAACTCGTGTCCCTTCGTCATTCTGATCAATATTTCATAATCATTCCCCAACTTTTGTCCATTATATAAACCTAATAGTATGACTTTATAACCAAAAAGTTTGGTAGAATGTGCAAACATTTCAAAACAAAAATCTTGTAAGATCTCTTCATTATTCAAGTGTCCCACCATGCATTTTGCAGCATAGCACCCCATTTGTCGTGCTTGTGTCCACAATTTCATTTGAAACCAGTGTTTAGCCAGGGGCCAACGAGCGGAACAAACATCGCCTGCGGCATAAATGAATGGCAAATTAGTTTTCATTAATTCATTTACTTGAATACCTCCATCCTCGGATACTTCCAGTTCATTTTTAATTTTGAAGGATTTTCTTGGAGTAACACCTGTGGCTGAAATTACTAAGTCACATTCTATCTTTTTACCTGTTGTCAACAAAACTTCCAGGGAGAATTGACAATCTGTCAACTCTCTGACTGATAATACTTCAGACTCATAATGTATGTTTACTGCTGCCACTGAAACTTTTTGATTTCCAGCTCCACTGATGAGAATATTTTTATACCAGTCAGGTCCCAAAGCCGCACCCGATTTTTTGAAATTGTCTTCCACATACCTCATCCTCTTGCTGACAGGTTCTTCAAATTCATCATTTTTGTTTAGAGAAGATTGAAAAAATTCAGCAGCACCAGGATCCACAAATGTTGCAGTTATGTATTTATCTTTAATAATCCAATGTATTTCTACATTTTTCATTTTGTATACCAGCTCTGATGCTATACCACCATTCCCAACAATTACAACTTTTTTTGCATCTTGCATTTTGTTCAAAAATTGATCTACTGAATCGGTGTCTCTGATACCCAAAATTTGAGGAAAGGAGCTTGACTGTGGAATGAGTTTTGGCTCAGCCCCGGTACAGATACATAAATATTGATACTTGATAACTTTATTATCATGTGTTACTATATATCGTTCCTCATCATTTATTTCAGTCAAAGTACTATGAACAACAGTGATATTGGGATGTTCAGAACTGAATTTGTTGCATTCAATTTCTTTTATATCAAACTCCGTAAGAACTTTGGTGATTGCATGAAGATTCGTTACACTTTTGATTAATGATGATTCACTTAATAAAATAACAGTTTTTTCAGGTTCAAACAATGATAAATTTTCAGCACATGTAACACCAGCTATACCTCCTCCAATAACAACAAAACACGCTTCCATTATTTATTTTTCAGAGTAATATTCAGAATAGTTATATTTTCTGATAGGTACATCAAAAGTTATTAAACCTCTGTCATAAGCTCGTTTTATGCTTAAAACTAGTTGTTGGTGCTTCTTCTGACACAAGCCTGTTTTAGAATAACTCAAAATATTTCCAGTATATGGACAGATGAACTGCTTCAACAAATTAACATTCTCTTCATGCAAAACTAAATACTCATCTCTACAAATGGGGCAAGGATTGCCTGTCGATATCTGACCACCTCTGATGCAAGTTTTTCTTGTTTTATTAGGTGGATATAATCCTTTGTGATTCCTTCTATAAAGTACCCACACTGGTTGTCCCTCATAGGTTTTGTGAAATGCAGCACTTTTCAGGTATCTGATGCTAGTTTCCACGGGAATTTGTTCAGTTCGATCTTTAGTTATTTCCCTAGTTTCAAGCACTGGTTGGTCATCAACATGGCTCTTAAGAGAAAATGATGTGAACATCGGCCTAGCCGAACAGAATTTCGTTAAATTATTTCTTACTGCAAATACAGAAAACATCTTAGTTTATTTTTGTTTCTCTCTCTTTGTATGGCCGCTGCTTCCCTCTCGGGCGCATTTGGTCAATTTCCTCCTGTCAACAGTTGACTGGAGTTTCCGTGGGGGGCGCAGCAGTCTTGCTCAAGGCAATGCTACCACCACCTAAATTTGTCACTCATTTTTTGTTTTTCTTTAAAACATCAGCTTTTTTTCGTTAGCCTCATCCTCGGGAGACCGTTTGCATGGCTCCCTTTACGTGGTTATTCGAACCACCTCAGCCTGAATAAAGGAGGCCCTTGCCTCACATTTGATAATACGTTCACTTAACACATTAAGGATATTTTCATGTCAGACAATCACTACACAAATACGAGCCCCGCGATGGTCCATATCATCCACGTATAGTCGAAGTAATCTTCATTGTGGATACTTGAAGCTATCGGCATCTCAAAGGCCAAAAAACCAATACCGAGAAATAATGCCGCTACGAACTAGTCCACGTGGACTTGAAGAATTGGAGGTTCGTATTGGATACTTTGTTGTATAACAACAACAATGTATAACAACATAGTTGTTATACATTAATTTATTTACAACTCATTTTGTGTTTTAAAAATTTCACGCAATTACTGTAACAGTTGTTAAAGTAAGGTTAGGTTAGATTAGGTTGAGTTGAGTTTTAAGTCGGAATTCAGAAATTATGTAATAGAAAATGAGCTCAATAATATTTCCGTCCAAACCACGGGAATCAACAAACCAAAATATATATTGTCTCGAGATACCCGTATAATGTCGACCAAATCAAATTACATACTTTTGTAGACTTGAGGTTATCATCAGTGGTTGTCAATGTAACCAGCTATAAACTATTTAATATTTCCAACAAATAGTACTTGATAAATAGAATGGACCTTCTGGGGTAAAATGAAGCGTTCATAGATGTTAATTTGCCTGATGTTTCCTAGCTTATAGATTGAATAACTAAACGTTGATGGCACGGTAACTAGGTATGTAATCAATAACAAAAAATGACAAATTAAATGTTAATTTCATAAATCACAAATATTATCGCTCATTACAATTAAACTGTAGCTACTCTTTGCATAAGTGAAACAAGATTTATATTAGGTTCATTTAATTTTACCCACATTGATGCTCAGTAATGCATTGTTAAAATATAGCAATCGTAGATTAAAAAAAAGTGATAAAAAATCTAAATAAACTAATTATGGAATGAAAAAGTGACCACTGTCTATCAAGTTTCCAAATAACACTGTACAGACGTGTAAAAGCGCACACTATACTGTACAGAATGTTCGGTGGAAACAGTAAACATAACAGGGATTCTGTGCTCTGATTGATTGATCGTAACGTATAAAACATAATCTTTCAATATTGTAAGTACGTTGTTACGTCAGAATGGCCAACGTGAATGGTCCGTGTAAGCATATTGCTACATAATTCTGTGACGTTATGTACATGTTACTCAATCTATAAAGGGCAGTTCATGCTCATTTGAAAATTCGCATTTTTATTGCGAAGCGCAAATCTTGAAATCACCGTCGACTTGAGTGTTCATACTTGCACGGCACATTTTTATGCATTATTATCGGCTGTCATTTTCTGTGTTGTATTTAGAATACGAACACATGTTGAATGATTATGGTAGGCCAGTCTGAAAAATAATTCAGTATGTCTACTTTAGAGTTATAGGTATTAGCTTTTATTAGTCAGTCTAACTGTAGGAGGTATTTGTTCTGTAACGACCGACCGACTATCAATTTCGGCCTCATCATTAACAACAATTCGTCAGATTGGGAGCAAGTTACATGGAGTTCTTGATTCACAGTCAACCAATTTATCCGATGGATTCATCTATTGGTCCATTCGAAACGTTATCGTATTTCTATTTATTGAGGCAATCCATCAGAAATTTTCTATTGAATTTAATAACTCGCCTTATTACTCTGAGGAACTCGCCGTATCAATGCCATAGGAAGAGTAGTGCACAGAATTACTATTCTGTAGTAACAAAGAGTACACCAACTATATAATGCTAAAAGAACGTAATAGTAAAGAATATTACTGGAGTTTAATTACAACACTAAACCGTTATTTTTAACTCCTCGACACGTATTTCAATCACCAAGTGATCATCTTCAAGAGGAAGATTAAACTTCCTCTTGAGTTTAATTTTCCTCTTGAAACACGTATCGAGGTGTTAAAAATAACGGTTTGGTGTTGGGATTAAACTCCAGTAATATGCATTACTATACCAAATAAGGTTCCTAACAGCGCATCACAACGTAATAGTAGATACGTATATACTGGAGACTGGAGACTGTAGCCAACAAAGTTACTAGTTCTACTAGTTGGTGTACTCTTTGGTAGCTAGCGCTAGCAGTGCTACCAATTTGAACTGAAGGTGTAGGGAGTAGGATGAAAAAATGTTAACTAAAATGTAAACAGTATTTTGAATTTCAGAATTTTTTAAAAATGGTAGAAATTGTTATGATGTACGCTTTCAAAAAACGTCGCTAAACATCACAACACAAAAAAATCATTTCTCAAAATATCGTTTGATATCTTACTTTAATGAAAATTTATGACGTTTCATAGTCCCTCAGATTTGGCTACACCACAACGATATTGATTTTCCATAAGAATTCTGATCTGCATTGCAGTAACAAACGTACAAAGATATATTGCATTTTTCATTATGGTAAACAGGTTTATTAATTTTTTGCATGATTGTGTTCACTTGGTCATTTTATATACTGTGCTCTGACTATTCAATTGATTGAGCTTGTGTATTTTTTTAGTCTGTCTTCAAAGTAGCAAAGTGTCCAACAGATGAACTGTCTTTAACAAACTGTGCTGTTATCAATGACAATGATTTTCCCAGTGCAAAGTTGGTTGATGTCTATTTATTAGTAATATGACAATGTATAATCCTCAACTTTTAGGCATATAAGGGTACACACAGGTGGAGGTCAAGATTTTGTATTCTCTGTCAAAAGCCATTCCAGTGTTTCAAGGTACCATGTGGGGTTTAGTTTACCGCAGAGAAAGTGGGCTGTCCTGTCCCTCAATCAAGAAATCAATGTTGAACCATATCAACCTGATGAATATATATCTTCTATTATTATCGAGGCTGATTACATGCAAAAAAAAACGTAAGTAACTATAAACTCTGTATGAGTATGTATTTTAAAGTATACTCTTAATATGGTCCAGATGTTACGCCTTTATAAAGATTGCCAAAGAACTGAGAACCGGTTTTTTAAAACGTATTAAAAAATTTGAAAAGCATTAATATGTAGCATTCACTATTTCTTTGTTTCATTTTCTAATGCTGTTTGTTCATATTGCTGCTGGTAGATTTGAGATTGACTATTCTTTACGATAGGAATCTTCTTGATAGAATTGTCAGTGGAAACTTTTTATGATTTAGAAAAAATGTATTAGAATATTTTTCAACATTGCATTTTAACCCTTTAACGCCGGAATATATTCGTTTGAATTTCAAGATATTTCAAAGGCCAAAACGTATTTGTGAGGGTTAAGTTAAGAGAGTTGTACACAAAATATATTTTTCAGCTTATTCTTTCAGGCTTCAGGACGTGTCTTAGGTTTTGGGACACCAGGCACAAAGGCATACAGGAAAAAATACATAGAGAATATTTATTTTTTGTTAAATTAAAATTCACGTACATTTATACTCATGTTTCATGAAAAAGTGCAAAACAGTTTTTTTTATCATTCAGACAAAGTCCAACATTGCATGTCGAACAACTCCATGATGACTTATGTGGTTCGTTTCGGGTACTGCATTGAGCACATCTTCTAGGTTTTTGATGTGTTGGCATATGTAAACATTTGTCAAACCTAATTTCTAGGGGCACCACAGGCTTATAGTTGCTAACAAATTGCTCATTGTTGTGTCTCTGACGATTCCTTGGTAAAATTTCAGGTTTTGCACCTATCAGACCTAGTACTACCGACAGTCGAAACATTTTCAATGTGACTGTTTTTCCCGCTGATCTATTTTTGAATAATATATAGGAATTCACTAAAGATATGTCAACAAAATACCAAAATATGCGTTGCCACCACCTTTTGCTTTTACGGTCAATCTCGTAAATGGATTTTAGCATATCCATTTTGTCAACGTAACCCATATTAGCATTATAATCTTTTACTAGAGTTGGGCATGAGATTTCTTCGGAGGATCCGTCTTTGTTTTTTCTAGATGTAGTTTCAACGCTCGTCGGATTATGATAATTGCTAATAAACAATACTCCTTTTCTGTCTTTCCATTTGAGATAGACAATTCCATCTTTACTGATTCTCCAATCAGATTGTCCTCTTTCCATAGCTTTGTCTTCTTTGATATCCAGAGGTGTTTGTTTTCGTCCTTTTCTTGCCGTACCACATGCATAAATCAAATCATCTTGTAACTTTTTTTGTATATCGACAGAATTGAAAAAATTATCAAAATATACATGGTGGCCCTTCCCAACTAGCTCTCTCGTCAAATCGTGGACCACTCTTGCACCCAAGCTTTTTTCTGTTATATCCGAAACCTTCCCGGTGTAAATTTGGAATTGGCATACATAACCACTTTCGTCGGCTCTGATCCAAACTTTATACCCGCGCTTCACAGGTTTCATTGGCATATATTGTCGTAATGAACTGCGTCCTTTGAACTTTATCATGGACTCATCTATTGCTTGATTCCTGGAAGGCTTATAGGATGTTATGAAGGTATCAGCAAGTTTATCTAACATTGGTCTGATTTTATACAGTTTATCAAAATTGTGTTCATTTGGTTTTGGTTGCAAAGAGTTGTCATTGAGATGAATGTTTCTAACAAGCCATATAAAACGATCTCTGGACATACAGGAAGTAACAAATAGATCTCTTAATTCTCTCCTTGAAGACCAATAGTCTCGCATGCTTGGAAGACGTTTTATACCCATTAGTAGGTTTAGACCAATTAAAACTTTTATTTCTTCTGGAGTGGTCTTTACGAAAGAATTTGGGTTGCCTCCACTATTTTGGAGGGCATATAAATTGGTGTGGAAAGTAATATGTTCAATAAGCTCTGTTGGAAAAATGTGTAAAAAAATATCAGTTGGATTTTCTAAATTATCTGGGATACACGGTCCACTAATTTCTGTAAAACTTTTCTTTTTTATAACATTTTTTGCGTCACTGGTCCAAATTGTAGTATATTTGAAGATTTTTCGTCTTACCTCTGCTAAGCTAAGATCGTCTTCACTGTCATAGTCATCGTTTGTAGCTTGGTCGTTTGGTAATATATTTTCTGATACAATATCGTCTTCAAAAATGATGTCCATGGCATTTATATCACACAACCTATCTCGAACATCGTTCTGTTCGTCATTTTGAAGCTCATCATCAGAAACATCATCAATATCTGATAAAGCCGAACACGGAATTTCATCTAAAAAAGTCAGCAACTCGTCTTGAGATAAGTTCTCCAATTCTCTGTACGAAAATTTCTTATTGCCTGAAAAGAATAAAAAAAGTCCCATTTCCTTGTGTCCTCACTGATTGACCACATACTTTGACGAGAGCTATATTGATATTTGAAAACGTAATAGTGTGTAAAACTATCAATATGGCTCCTAAAACGTGTTTTATAGTGGATAAAAACAAAAACTCACCTGCCATACCAAAAAAGAACTGAAAAATATCAAATCAAATGTCAAAGTCACGACCTACAATCACCACGTGTAACTTGTGCTCAACAAATAATTATTTGGCGGCTATTCATCCTTTGCGCGCTATTGGAGCGTTGAAGGGAGCGATTGACAGGCTCCGCCTATATGTGGCTAAAGCGTTAGGACAGTAAGAGCTTCGGTAAAAATTATTTTCTATGTGTCCTAGGTGTTCGGACACTGGGACACAAAGGGTTAAGTAAATCTGGATCACCGTTGACGTCATTCAACAGTTCCTGAGCGATGCTAATGCGAACTTACAAAATGAACGAAAGGTTTTTCTTCAGTAAAAGAGTACCACAATGTATATTTTTTCCTGTTTTATATATTCAACCAAGCAACTGAGTGCAATTCTTTCTAGTGAATATGAATTTTGCACCTTCTGAATTTTTATATGTGATTGTTAATTATATTAGGTCCAGAGTCTGTGTGAATAAAATGCATTAATACTAAAGTATCACATTTTGAATAAACATTGAAAACAAAAACGAAATTAGATCTACCAAACCTAAACTTCCATTTCTACTAAAATTTTATATAAGCCAAAAAATATTTTGAATTCACTTTATAAATGGGAAATTTATTCAGGTTGGAGTAGCGTGAGTGATAAATTCTACTCAGTCAGTCGACCGCTATGTGGTTCGTAACCAAGGGTCCGACGATCGAGTTTCTCTCTGCGCATCGTCCAACCCGTTCTAAGACTCGCACGTTGAAATGTAAGACCTCGTTAATCTTTAACTCGCACAGCTGGTAACATTCACAGAAAATAATTTCATTGCATTGGATTATGTCCACGAGTTCTCCCTTTTTGATTTGGACTAAATACACTTGTTTTCTATATTCAATTATTTCAACAATTCTATATTATTTTTTTGTATCATTGTTTTGTGAACAATCGTAAGTATTTACGATGAAAAAAGGAAGAAAAGTTACGGTAAATCGGTGACACCTGGTATGTTAATGTTATCAACGTGCTAATAATCAATAATACTATTTCAAATCAACGAAGTACATCGATAATAAACAATTCAATTGAAACATTCATTAGCATAGCTTCTGATGATCACTCACTCATTATTAACTTGATATTTTCTAAAAGGTATTCAATGTCCCTGACGTCATTCGCTACAAAACCAGTCAAGTCGTTTGAAATAGATGAGCGGGAACTATACTTAAATTAAATCTATAAGTGACTAAGGACGTTTCAAAATCTGGGCCAAGTTTTTTTTTATTTAGTAATATGAAATATTCGAATAGATCTGGATATACATTTTCTTCAGAAAAAAATATTAACATGAATTTATTAATGAAAGTGTTTGCATGGTCATTTGAAATATGGAATGATATCAGAATGCATTTTCTTTCTGCAAACAGTTGTATGAATTAGATCAGAACAACAGATTGACTATTTTCTTCAATCTCTACTGCTGATTTCATTGTTGGTTCTCGTTCATGTAAGTGATTTGAAAATAGTTGTAATCACAATGAATTTGATTTGAAACGACAAAAAATTAAATCAAAATACCTCCACCAGACTTTTGAAATATTCTGATAACCCATGACATTCTGATGAGGGGGATGAATTTATCACCGAAACGTTTAAAGAATAGGATTTCAGGACTACTTGTATATTGGTTTTATTTCGAAATTTCAACACTAAAATTCATAATCAAAATCTGAAATTCATAAGTCGTAATTCAGTATAAAGTGAATGAAATATTTGTTAGATTTTGTAGTTTAATTATTTATTCACTGCATCTGATAGCCACTTTCAAAAACGGCTGTATTCTGTAACCATGTTGCGTCGAAACAGGTGACAATTGATTTGAATAATACAAATTCAAGCCATCCCAATTTGTATTTTTATTTAATTTGCAAAAGAAACCACTCACAGGGTACAGTATCTGAATCACGAGTCCAACCACCATCAATCTACCAAAAGAGGAAGCATCAAGACTCTAGTAGACCGTGCTTTCGGGCTTTGTAATACGAAGGAAGATCTCAAGAAGGAACTAGGCATCATCAAAAATGACCTTCAATATAATGGCTACTTCAAAGTGATGGTAGAACAGACATTGAATAAAAGACAGCAAGGGCCTCGCGAGGAAGAGAAGCCGAGAAGCCGATAAGAAGAATTGGGTTCAAGTACAACATTAGAATCTGCTTCAGATCCGGAAACACCATCCGTAGCACCCTCACGAAAAACAGGCCACCAAACGCGGACTGCGATTCCAAGAATTGCATTTACCGGATACCCTGAGAGTGCGGCAAATTCTACATCGGTAAAACTAAGAGGCCATTGAAAATCCGCACTGCCAAACACAAGAAACATGCACAGCGAGGAGAAACCAGTGAATCGGAAATAGCAGAGCATGTTTGGACCCATCAACACAACATCAAGTGGTCCCAAGCTGAGATCATCCACAGGGAGGAACACTGGTTTAGGAGAAAATTCAAGGAAGCCGCATACGTGTTGTCCAACGACGCATTCAGATAAGCTATTGTATAAATACGCAACATATGGAAAACCATAATAAAGCGGAAAACGGTCAACTCCCGCCAAACGGCCATCTCCCGCTAAACCGGTGAAGCAGAAAGAGGAGAAAGTGAAAGTACTCGAATGACCCATAAATAGTCCTCACTGGGAGAAATAAGTCCAGTCATCACCCCAATATGATAGTGTATAATAACAATCGAAACGTAGTGCAGTGACTTGGCTTGAAATCTTTTGATTTTTATTTCATTTTAGTTGTTCAATTTTCTTGTTTAATTTTTATTTCATTGTAATTTCATTTCAGTGTGTTTTGCTCAGTACAATTATTATTTTCAGCTATTCTTTTTTAATTCTTTACTTTTAATTTTCATTTGGTATCATATCATATTAGACAATGGAAGTACGCACTAATAAAATTCACCATGAAACATTGTCAAACACCTTCAAACAGACTCTTACAAACTGTCACAGCTTTGGATAAGAATCAAACAAAGCAATCGTCAGTTGGAATTAAGTATCTGTTTTTTTTTTAAATGTCAGTTCTGTAATTAAATTAAATATATACACTTGAGGCAAGTATCCCATATCCACAACCGAGCTGGGTGTGGCTATGTGGTTGGGGATTGTTTCCAGAGATGTTTTGCTGTAATTTGAATTTTCTTACCTCGTTTCCAAAATACTTAAAAAAGTAGGTATATCAACTTCAACACCACGTATCTCAAAAATAAATCACATAATAGAGCTCGGCTTATAGGCACTTTTGTCAGACTATCGAGTAATGCAATTCATGAAAATCTCAAAAATTTTCAAGAAACACCATTTTCCATATAAAAATTGCGTGGTCTGGAGCGTGGTCTTTTGAGAAATAACTGGAAATTCATTTCATTTGATCACTTTTAGATAACAATTAACTTCAGATTGTAACCTTATGCTAGAGATTAGAACGATTTGGTTACATTATTTAGCACAGAGACTTTTTCAGGGTGTTCCGCTCGCCTAAAAGCAAGTGATACTCAGCAGAACGTTCGTCGGAGTACAAATAATATCCGAACGCAGTGATATATTACAGAATGTTCGTTAGAACGTCGTCATTTATTGTTACGCTGATCTCCTCTATCTTCATCTGTCATTATTTAAACGTATGACACGACATACTCGAGAAGGGGCGTCGTATTCACTATTATACGGGCTGATGTTCCCTTGTCAAACTATTTAATCTATAACAGAATAATCACTGTCTGGGGGCGAAGTTTTCCTACAAAGGACGATAATATTCGTGATGGAAAATTGAAAATAAAGAAAAATGAGCCGCCATAGGGGCGATGTTTGTAGTTTTTGTTTGGAAATGGCGCAAAGTAAATGGCAACTTGATTTTAACTCAAATATTGGCCAAGTACATTTAGAAATTAATAATTTTTCAGCTCGGACACCCACAACAAGAAATGGGTAGTTTTTGGGTAGGTGATTTATGGACGGAAATATTTAATGAGACTTAAACTTTAAAAAAATTCCACAATCGTTCAGTATGATATTTTTCCAGATATTGCTAATGCTTCCGTGCCAAATTTCAGCTCCTAATATTGCAAACGAACATCTATAGATTTTTAAATTTCAAAAAAGCCGCATTTTCAAAAACTCATAGTACTGTTGTTTTTCAATATTTTTTCACTTGAAACTACTCATTTTTTGTCTTTCCTACTTTTAAGAAAAAATATACCATATGAGAAAAAAAGCATCTTGGCAAATTTTCACGATTTATGAGAAAATATGAAAAAATAGGAGTTTAACCTTGAAAGTAAAAGTCAAGGGGTCGAATTTACCAGTCTCTTATAGTTTTTCCATACCCTACATCATTTCAGCTAGAAAATGTCGTTGGACCGAGATCGACATCTTTTTTGGATCGAGAGATATTCCTTTTTGATTTTTTTGGTATGTTAGTCTCCTTTAGTGCGTCGCAAGTACATTATATATTTATTTCATATTTCAACTCTCATACCCGTCCAATTTAAATATTTCACAATGCAGAACATTGAGCAGAGCCATTCCTAATTTGAGGTTAATATATATAGATACTTTGAATTGTGAAAAGCCCACAGCTTATTAGTTATGTGTAATATTAAATAATTGAAACCGTTGAATCTATTCAATAAATAAAATTAAACTGTCGCATGATCTTAGTACGTCATCGACTCAAGTATGTATTGCACCTATCTCTATTTGATGTACCGAATACAAACTATCCATCCAGAGAAGATTATCCCCGATTCCCTCTAAAAATTGCTCAAAATTCTTTACTAAGAATTATTTACAAATAAGAAAAACAATTTTCAACCACGTTACTCTAGAACAATACACCGATAATGAATGTAAATTCTTTATATATTTACAGAAGCATTATCTGGATCTATTCAAACATCGGTAAATTCAAAAAACTAGAAAATGATATAACAAGGTCAAGTATAGTCACAACATTACAAATTCCACTNACTTTTCAGGAAAACCCATTTCCAAAGAAGTCTCTTTTATTATGGCCCAAAATTTTTCAACCTTCTTCCTGAAAACTATAAATGGTATAAGAAAAGTCAAAACTGCCTTGAAAAGTTATATACAAAGAAACCCAATCCGTTTGAAAAATGAATACTGTTACTATCATTCGCCAATCAATATATTTTAAATTTCTAGTTCTCCTGCCAACAACTCACTAAATCTAGCAAAATTGTATTGCCCTCCCATTTCAATCATATATTTTATCTAGGTATTTGAGATGTACATGATTTATAATCCTGCTGAATAGATGGGAAACGACAATACAGGTATTTTTCATACCTATGTGTAACCCATACTTTCAGGGAGATAATTCTGATATGTACTATTTTAAATATTTTTTATAAAAGTATGTTATTGAATTAATAAATTACTGAAATTACTGAAATTGAAAGCAAACGTTAATTGTTGTGTTTTGTTTTTCACATATAGAAGAAAAGGATGCTATTAAAGTATGTGTTTTATCGTTACAGGTATTAGTGACGCATATGTATAGATCCCTTGTAAGGAAAGTAGGTATTTTATATAGATCTCCGATCTTCATGAGCAAGTTTCAACTTCTCTCACAATCACACACAATCAATAGAATACAGGTATCCCAATCAACAATTTAACATCTCCAAAAATGAAATTAAATTCGTTTACACATTTTCTTAGTTCATTTTTCCATCAGTGATAAAATAATCATTATCGCATTAAAAGAATAGTAAAAATGCACGTACCACCTACAAGACGAGATGAAACACCGATATCACAAGAAAATAGCGATATCCCGAATACCAGGCAACACATAAACAAGGTCCCAGCTATTTCAATCACTGTCTGCGGAGAGCAACTACATTTCTAAATAATTAAACACCCTCCGAGTATACAAATAAGAAACTTCCGTATATTAAAACAAAGTAGGCTGCCGCCGCACTGCTCCCTTTCTCATCCGCATCAAAAACCAATCTCGTAAAACTCCCATTCCCATCTAGTTCCTCGAGAGATAGGTTGAGACAATTATCTAAGCAGTCTTTCCGCTTGCCTTCTTCATTTGTTTTGCTCTGCCTTGGTTGTGCGCTAATTTCGATGAGTAATTCAATTAGTACGACTGTTGTTTTTGTTTTACCGGTCGTTTTGGCGCGTTCTTCTCTTGTTTGGCGGCCTAGCCGTGTTTACCCAGTACGACTAATTGTGCCACTCAGATTATTAATTCAGAGAAGGCCCACTCCAAGGGTGTTTGGGAATTGACTGAACGAAAACAAAGGGTTATAGATTGAGAAATCGTTTCTTATGCGAGAACATCAATGACGAAAACTAACACTCACTACAGCTTGTCAAATATAGAAAGAGACAAAACTGTGATAACTAAGAATATAAACCAATTTGGTTATATACATATAAAAAGTCATGTATACTTATAGTGGACCTATAGTGGCAACAAGTTTCAGTTTTTTTTTTCAGAAAACATTAAAAATGAAAAAAGAAAAATGCCTCAAAAATAATGATTTTTTCAAAAATCAACTTTTGTGATTTTAATATTATCTATTTTATATTAACCTAAATCAATTGAATCAGAAGTCCGATGGGAAAATATAAAAAAGCAGTTGTGAAATGTATTTAATTAAACTGTTAAAAAATTTACAGTTCAAGTGTTTCAAAATACAGAAAGATAAGTAATGTTAATGCCAAGAAGAAAAAAGGATGTGATATGGAAAAAGTTCATAGGAGAAGCTGCAGAAGGGAAAAGTGAACACAAAGCAATTTGCAAAAAATGTAAATAAGAATTTTAAGGAATAATTACGATTACGAACCCAGCATGATATTTACAAGAAAATGCAGCAAACTGAAAAAATATTTCTAGGCAGATACTAATTTCATTTACATTTATAAAATATAAACTGATGGCTACAATGAATGGAAAAAAATGTTTCCCATCGTTAGGTGGAAAGATACAAAAGTTTTTATGTTTTATTACTGTTTTTGTAAACAGAATTAAACGGTAGGCGATATCAATAAGCAACTATTCAGTTCACTATTTTGTTTCGATGTGTGACTACTACATGTGACATTATTACTTTATTTGAAGTGTTAATCTGTGTTGGGTGTAAACTTCGATCTCAGTTCTCCCATTCATTCCTAGGTCATCATTTATAAAATCTGCCACAATTTGGTCTCTTCCATAATCAATATTCTCAACAATGGTCTCATACAGTACAGTACACGCCACGGCTGATGGCGAGCTATCGCGCAGGTATAGACTCTCTCAACTAAATTACTATTGGATTACAATAAGCCCCTTGTCGGCCAAGTAACGCCAACAGCATTGAAGGACCAGTAATGATACGTCTACAGTGCATTTCTTTTATTTGAACGGGTCAACTCAAAAAATTGAAATATGGGATAATGAAATTAATGCATGAAAACTTTATTTTGAAGTAAAATTGACAGATGAAATTTCCAAGATGGCGACTGGGCGCCACCTGGGAAAAAAATTAATTGGAAAGGGAAGTCTTGTGACATATCTTTTTGAAGCTCCTGACAAATGCTTCACAACCCTGGAATATAAATGTCGATATCTTCAACTACTACAAAAAGACGGAACTTTAAATAATAGCCTGAATACATTGACATTTAACTACATAATATGAGATAATAAGCTTGAGATCAGTTCAATGCTCGAAATGATTGCCTTGAACTTCTTGACATATGAACAGCCTATCCGATATTTCACGCCGTACATTTTCGAACACAGTAACGTCAATATCTCTACAAATATTTATTATTCTCTGCCGTATATCCAATATTGAAACAGGTTCAGTTTCGTACACCTTTTGCTTCAAATAGCCCCATAAAAAAGTCCAAAGGTGTCAAATCTGGCGAGCGGACTGGCCATTCTGTAGGACC
>WOGL01000045.1:0-22287 GCA_015342145.1 Leptinotarsa rubiginosa | reverse complement strand
CCTTCCAAAGAGTTTCTTGCTTCCGTCAGAGGTTGAGTCTTGTTTGAAGATTATCAGTGTTATTATTAGATTGACTGGTGCCTCAGGTATACTTGTTGCCTTATAACAGTCAGTTAGTTTGGCGCATGTTTGGCAATACAGTCGATCATCACCTGTTGAAAATTCCATTTTCAGATGATATATTGATTGTTAACTAAATGTAAAGTTATAGTGGCTTTGATAACATCTACTTTTCATACAACTTTAACAATTCTTCAAGCATTTTCCGATTGTATACTTTGCATTAGTGGAATCTTCAGTTGGATACGGGCCTGAATAATGTATATGGTACACACATGCCTGGAGCTTGTATACAAATGGATTCTAGGAATAAAAATAGTATAATTCTCTGACGTATTATATAATTTAGCGCTTGTTCTAGATATGGTTCATTTTAATGATCAAGCAAAAATGTAACAAAATAAATATACTAGTAAGTCAAAGATATTCAATAAAGAAAAGAGAATTGAAACTTTCTATTCTATGTTTTTTACCGCTTTTATTTGTAGCTAATGTTACTGCAGTTTCGTCCTATAAGGACATTTTCAAACTTATATATTAAACTCAGTAGTAAAAAACATAGAAAGTTTCAATTCTCTTTTCTCCATTATGACTTCCTACCACATAGTAACGACTACATCCATCAATATTTCATAAATATTCAACAAGATACAAAGTCTATTAAGTCATTCTATCAGAATTGAACAAAACAACACCCAGACTGTGCTAGTATATCCTTGAATCGAAGTTGTACTGCTAGCTTGAAGCAGAATAAATTCAGTCATAATCTGTATTTACCATAGAAACTTGTCTGTTTGGCCACAAGTCAACTGAAATATCCTCGATCTATCCGACACTGGAGTTTTATTTATATTGTTTTAATGAATTTACACAAATTAATATTTGTTCTGTAGGCTACGTGCAATTCTTCGTTTTTTTAAAACCGAGCGATATTAGTATCACAAAGTAAATTAGAGTCACCTTTCTTTCTTTGAAGCTGAATAGACCTGGGTCAGCAATTTTTCAATTTTTCAGAAAGAATTGAGTCAATAATATTCATCTCGTAACCGTTGTTGACACCAATTTGTTTGATCAAAATCAGTACTTTTTGAAAATTGCTTTGTGAATGCAGATGGTAGGTGCTGGTCCCACTCGGCATCGCCCGGTGTGATACCATCGCAACGGCTTTGGTAGCGTGAAGTAGTTTTCGGGCCAACGTTTCGTTGCTGCGCCGCTGTTTCCGGTTTCAACGGTGGGAAAAATTGTATGACGGCGATCCTAGGGTCAGAATACTCCAGAAGTAAGAAAGCTCCCCAATCGGATCTCCGGGTGGGGACTGATTCCAGAGCATCATCCTGCAGAAGTTACTCGAAAACCACTATTTCTGACGGTCAGCAGGGTCTTCCTAATATCAATCCACAGGGAAATAGCACTGTAACTGCAGTTGCTAAGGGACCCACTAGCAATCGATTTCTGCAACATCAGAGCAACATCTGCAATCAAATATTCCTCATATTCTTGCACTCACTCAAAGTCAGTGGTTCAACAAACCCCGTCAATTTTCAATATCCCGGCTATGATTTCCACTCTCGATTCAGACGTAACTTTGGAATATCTCTTTTTATTCGAAGCTATCTCTCCTGTCAACGAGAGGTAATGTTGGAACCATGAAACTTTGATATTATGTGGTTCAAAATAATATCACAGAAGATCATTAAATTCATATGCTGCGTTTATCGACCAACAAGCGATACATAATATAGGGCACTATTCTCTTCACTTGCCAACACCACTGACTTTCCGCAAATCAATCATCCCAGTGCCGAAATTTCCATATTCGGTGACTTCAATGTCCACAATATCAAATGGCTCAAATTTTCAAATATCAGTGAAGAACAGGGTCGCAAAACTGAGGCTTTTGCAATAAGCAGCGGACTCCTGACGTGATGGAGAATTTGCTAGTGTTTTGAATCTATACCTAACAACCAATCTAGAAATTTACACAGTCACCATAAGGTCTCCATTGGGATCTTCTGACAACAAACTCATTTCAGTGTTGAGTGAATTACCGATAAATGTTGGGGAACAATCTAAGCCGCGCAATCCACAATGCCGGAAATTACTTTTCGACAACGTCTATTCAGGCGAATTTTGAAACAGCTTAATATCAACAACGCGTCTGGCCCTGATGAAGTACCCGTCGTCCTACTTAAAAAGTGCGCAAATGAACTCGCATCAATATTTTGGAGACTTTTCAACCTGTCTTACAAGAAAGGGATTTTTCCTTCTTGTTGGAAGAGTGCTCGCGTTCAGCATATTCCAAAAAAAGGCAAGAACAATCTTCCGAATAACTATAGGCCAGACGCTTTGCTATCAGTGATATCAAATATCATGGAGAAAGCAAAAACCACCATATCCTCAAATATTTGGAAGACTTCAACATCTCGAGCGATCATCAACAGGCGACCTTCTCTCGTAAGTCACCCATATTTGGAATAACGCAATCGAGAAACATGAAGAATCAAGAGCTGTTGCGCTTGATATTTCTAAAGCCTTTGACAGTGTGTAGCATTAGGATTTGCTGGCTAAATTTCGATGCTATAGCTTGTCGGATCATTCCTGTGTATGGCTATCCAGCTTCCTTAAAGAACGTTCCCTGCAAGTGGCCGTCGATGGATTTCTCTAGGATACTTTTACCATCAACGCTGGTGTTCCCCAGGGATCCAAGTTGTCTCCAACTCTCTCTTCATTGTAAATCAACGATTAATTTGAAAGAAACAAGAATCCATTATATAGCTTTGCTGACGACAGCGCTTTCCTATCGTCATTCCATTTGGATTCCAAATTTTCACTAGCAGCAAGAGGTTGCTTATCCAAATGAGGATCTAGAAGAAATTAGGAATTGTAGTGGAAGTAATCAGGTGGTTCAATTCAGTACCACTGAAACCCAGGCATCGGTTTTCTCCAAAAGATAAATGTCTCCGGACCGAATATAATAATGTCAGGACAAAATATTCCGATCTCAGCTTCAATAGGTTTGTTGGGGCACAATTGCAAAGGCTGCTCCTCAATAGCTTGGAATACTGTTTCGAATCAGAAAACTGTACCCACCTCAGCAACTTTTGTTGCTTTTCAAAGCTCAGGTTAGACCTTCCTTGGAGTATTGTTCTCATGAATGGAGCTCCGCCCATAAGCATAACCTGAAGCTGCTGGATTCCATCCAGAAAAGAGCCATCCGCCTGATTGAAAACACGAACATCACTTACAACCTTGATAGTATGAAACATCTAAGAAAGGTTGGAGTTTTATCTCTCTTCTATTGATAATTTTACGGAAAATATTCAATTTACTTGGCACATTTGATTTCACCAAGAGCGGTACACATCAAAAATACGCGATGGACTGTAGCTGCGCTCATCGTTTCGAGTTTCAACTCAGTTCACTTCGAATTTCACTGTTCAAGAACCTTTTCATTTGGAGAACTGCGTTTATGTAGAATGAACTTCCTGAGAACGTTTCTCCAAATGGATTCAATCTCCAGTGTTTGTATTTTGTCCTTCAAAAAAGACAGTATTTTTTTTTATATCTCTGGTCAGAAACGGTATCCTTATTATAAATTTTATTTTTGCAGGACTTCAATGAAAAATTGTATAACTTCTGTAAGAAGTGGCACAAAAGATGTGATATAATTGCTGGAATTTCAGACGAAGAACTTAATGAAATAAAGAATGGTAACTTCGATGGTTTCGATGAGCAAACTACTGAGAAGATTCAGGTAAATTTATGTAGTGAATTGAACCTTTCTACCAAACTTCGACCCAAATAGTAATGATGACAATGATAATAATATCAACTCATTGTATCACAGTCGCGTAATGGGTATAGAGGATCCTGAAACAAAGTGCAGGGCCTGCCGCGAGGCGCCTGAGAGCAAATCAAACACATGCGTTCTCAGTTTCCATCCATTGACAAAAAGCGGCCCTGAGAGTGCGTTATCCATGGCACTTTGAAGGTATTGACGGCACACCAGTATTGCTCTCTGCTCCGGGAAAAATTGAATCCATTGTGGAAAATGAGAAGTGCCGAATCTGATAAAACTATTCATTTCCCACTCCCAGGCTCAAACATGTTCATAAGTATGTTGTAGTTCTTCTCGGTCATCAGAACACAACGATATTTGTCGTGGAGTTTTCAACTCCTGGCGAGAATACCCTCCGAAAAGAAGAAAAAAACGGATGAAACACCGACATTTTCTCTTCAAGCTCCACAGACTCTATCCAGGCTACTCTATCAGGATGGTTGTTCTGATTATTGGAGTCCTTTCGAATATCAACGTAATGCTGGCTTAGCCGTGCAAATGCAGAATTATCTCATTTCTGACTCATTGTGTCTGCTGAGGAAACGATCCCCAGATTCGAAAATCAGTAATGAAGAAGAAAGCGATTTATTTTCAACAGGATTACCCAGTTACAGGAAATGCTATTATTACAGAGTATATATTGAATAAATATTGAAAATAATGGAATCGCACTATGTGGAGATGGACATTGATTGGAAATGCTAGAGCGCTTCCAAATGTGTCGAAGCTTTGGTGTTAGGTCATGACCAACTGACCCTTCGAGGAAAATGATAATAGAGATTGTAATAACGGTAATGAGACATATCTTCACTTCGGGGTGGAACAACGCCAGTAGAAAACTTCGCGGTACAAACTCTCACAGATCTTGTCATCGGAACTATCGGGAAAGTACAAAGTGGCTACTACACGGCAAGCACGTTCCAGTCTTACTTAACCGCTTTGAGGTAGTGAAATGGACCCAAGAGGAGCTATATCAACCCAACGTGAAAACTCGAAAAATGATGCACCTCTATAGGAGTTTGCATCTCAAATCCTCCGTTCCCTGACAACAGGGTGGCCGTGGACTTTTGAGTTTGGCATATTTTCATGACAGACTGGTACTTGATGGAGCCTGTAAAATCGTCAAGAGTCAGGATTGCCTTCTCTGCATGGTTCGCGATCATGAAAGAGCAGAAATTGGGGTATTTCTCTTTAAGGCAGGTACCCGAGCAGCTGTAAACTGGGTTTATTTTTCGAAACTAAACGAGGTGATAACAACTCTATCACTGAGTTTGAGTCCTGCGACAACAGAAGGATATGTCAAGGAACTGAGTCTTCATCAACAGCATTGAAAACCTTGGCTAATTAAATTTCCTGAACGTCGCTTTCCTCAGGTCGAGTGGGCTGAAGTCGGAGAGGAATTCATCATAGATTAGGCCGTCAATACTTCAATTTACCGCAGCCGCGAAATGGGTATAGAGATTTCTAACAGGAGGTGCAGGACCTACCGCAAAGCGCCGGAGACCCGTATGCACTTGCTGTCAGCATATCTAGCATATGAGGTCTAATACTATATACATCGAAACAACGTGACCCTACGGCATCTTTACGGTATTGACTAGCCACCGGTATTGCTCTACGCTCCTAGAAATATTGAATCCATTGTGGAGAACGATAAGTGCTAAATTTATTGGAGTTATTCGTTTTCCACTCTCAGGCTCCTACAAGCTGATGAGCCTCATAAAGTTCTTCTCGAATATCAGAGCAAGAAGATATTGTCGTAGAGTTTTTTGCTCCAGGCGACACAAATCTACTCTCTATTCTCGCACCTTAAGATTATGCCGGCTTGCCGCGCCAAGGCAGAAATCTTAGCCGGAAGCTGTCGTCCTTGGCTTCTCGCATCTGCTTAGGGAACATAATTCTTAGACCCAATGATTAGTTACCGACTGTGTTCGTTGATTGATGATGCCGTTGCGTCCACTCGATGTATCGATTCCTCGAAAAAATAATAATAATAATATCGATTTCATGTCTAAACTCATCATTACGTCTGACTTCTGTATTTCTCTCAAGTCTCCAGAAATCAGAGCAGTCTTGTGGACTTGTTGCGTTGCAATGGGTCAACACACACTCTGTCATAAATAAAACAGTTTTCTCGGAGATCAGTTTCACCTGAATCTGGTACGTATCTGTATCATGCAATAATGATAAAACCTCAACAGTAAGAACTCAAAGTACCTTGATCTGAAAGACGCTAAATTGGACCACTTCATAGCTAGTGAAATATATAATAACAATATATACAGGATACAACCCAGACCGCTGCGCTGTGATATGAAACATCAAGTGAAGTTCATTATACGCTTTTACATGTTTTTCTTGAGACTGGGTGGAATTTTCAATGTCTCATTATTCCACCGTCTCACCTATCATATTTCTCACAGAAGGATGGTTATCCTCAATCAGCAAAAACATACAACTATACTTACTACCTACTGTCGTTTGTTTCTCACTACTTATTTTTTTACAGAGATATATAACATGTTTATGGATTGGATCAGGTGAGGTGAGTACTAATATGGGTATTAACCAGGTATATCTATTTTCATAAAGTACTGCATTAGGATTCCTTGTATTTGTATGTTGGCCATAGGCTCATCAAAAAAATGTTAGTTTATTACAATCGGAATATATCACTACGAACAGCAAAGATGTGATTTCATGGTTAAAGAATCAATTTTCATAATGTTTAGAATGTTTAAACATTCTCCCAGGTACTCGTAAGGTTATGCTGTTAAGGCTTCCACTGCCGGTATTTAACAAATTTTTGAATGATTCCAGGTTCATTAGCCAAGATCTACAGGTCCTTATACCGACGTTTCGTCTACTACTGTGGCCACCGTATCTTCAAATATTTGAAAGTCTTCAACATTTTGAGTGATTATCAATATGGCTTTCGGAAACGCAGGTCAACAGGCGACCTTCTATCGTATGCCACCCATATTTGGAATAACGCAATCGAGAAACATGGAGAGTCAAGAGCTGTAGCGCTTGATATTTCCGAGGCCTTTGACTATGTGTGGCATGAGGGTTTGCTGGACAGACTTCGAAGCTGAGGCTTGTCTGGTCATTTTTGTGGATGGTTCTTCAGCTTCCTGAAAGAACGTTCCCTGCAAGTGGTCGTCGCCGGATGACATCTCACGAATACCATTGCACGCTGATGTTCCCAGGAATATATATTGTCTCCAACCCTCCTTCTATATTGTATATCAACGGCTCATTTGAAAAAACCAAGTATCCAATATATGGCTTTGCTGACTACAGCACACTTGTTAAGTCATTCCGTTTGGATTCCAGGACATCGGCGACGGATGCACATCTTCACCGGCAGCAGAAAGTTGCATATCTTAATTCGAATTGGGGTGACTTTTACCCCAATTCAAATTTCGAATTTGGGTGAAAGTAACCAGGTTCAATTCAATGCCACAAAAACCCAGGCATCGGTTCTTTCCAAAACGGTAAATTTCTCCGAACCGGATATAGTAATGTAAAGTCAGACAATTACATATTCTTCGTCGATAAGTTTGTTGGGGATTGAAATGGACACCAATATGTCTTGGCACAATCATTTCGCTGGAATTGCAAAGGTTTTTTCTCGAAAGCTTGGAAAACTGTTACTAACCAGAAAACTGTACACACCTCAGTAACTTTTGATACTTTATAAAGCTTAGATTAGACCTTCTTTGGAGTGTTGTTCTCATGTATGAAGCTCTGCCCCTAAGCATACCCTGAAATTGCTGGATTCCATCCATAAAAGAGCTATGCGCCTAATTGGAGACGCAAACATCACTTGCAACTTTGATAGAATGGAACATCGAAGATAGGTCTTTCGTCTATGGATACTTTGACGGAAGTTCAAGAACTCATTCATTTGGAGAACTGCGTTCATGTGGATTGAACTTCCTAAGAACGTTTTTCTATATTATGTATTCGATCTTTAGCGACTCCAATCCCATGTGAATCATTACTTTTACACAGGAATCGTTCTTAGAGCACCTTCAGGATTATTCTGTAGTGCTTGTGTTTCATCCTCAAAAAAAGATATTATCAAAGGCGACGCGAAAACGGTCGAAGTGATCTACATTTCTGCGATGCGCTAAAAAAAAATGGCGCTTTGGTGAAACAGATGAATTGGTAGTTGCAGAACACGCTGTTTCAAAGAGAAGCCAAGACATTGCCTCCTAATGCACGCATTTTCTTGATACATCCAGGGGACACATTCGAGGTCATAAAAATATATCAGAAAAATTTCAACCGTTAGGAACAGAGCTCAATCATCAACAAGACATGAAGATTCACCCAATGATTGAAGAAGGGGCGAGCCAATCAGGTACACTTAGTCCTGTCACTAGTAAAAAGCATCAAGACTATTTCCAGTTTACACATCGCAGCAAGGTAGATCACTTCGACTTCTGCCGCATCGCCTTTGATAATGTCTGCCGCAGTAGCAGACGAAACGTCATTTAATAAAACCTGCATGATAAAACCGGACCCCGATAATGAAAGTAAAATCTCACATTAACGGATATGTTTATTTTGTTAAACTATTCGATATATTGCGATACTCGTACATCAATCTCTTAAAAACATTCACAGTTTCATGCAACTCACTGTAACATTTTCACTCATGCAAGAATCTCAACAATAATTCATGAAACAAAAGTTGTTCTTGATAATAAGTTCTGCAAGTACTGAAACTTATAAGACATATATCGGTAAGCAAAATAAAAATCAAAAATACTTTACTATACATTTCTCGTTAACAAATTGAGGTCTACTGTACAAGTCAATTCAAAAACGTATATTTAGTTTTGGGTTAATACACAGTTAGTTTGTGATCGGATTTTGAGGCGGGCCCTACTATAGGCTAATGCCTATTCAGGGTTGGAGTTAGTGTGACAGTTGTTCTTGGTTATCTCGTGTTTCATTTGATTGTTCCGTTGTTCCATTGGGGTAGTCCGGGTCCGTTGCAGTAGTCCACGGAGACTCCACAGGGAGTCCATGGTGAAGTCAGCGTGTTGATGACAGCATTGTTGTTGCTGTTCATCGTTCTGGTGGAGTTCCTGAAATCTTAGGTGGAGTAGGTTAGTATTTACTGAGTTGTAAAAGTTTTGGGATGGACAGCGCTATGGGAGGTTGTGAATCTTACGTAGGATCTTTTTCTCGATTGATAGGATGCGGTGGGACTCGGGAGAAGCATACAGTAGATCGTGGCTTTGTTATCCAGGATTGGCCTTATGAACATTTTGTAAGTGTGTAGAAGGGTTTTACTGTTGCATCTGCCGAATTTGCCTCTCAGTGCTTCCAGTTGCTCTTTCACAAACCCTGTTCAGACTTTCTCTCAGGTTAATTTTCCAGTTGGTGGTCTTCGTGAAAGTGACCCCCCCAAGTAGGTTACCGAGTCTTGAAGTATGGAGTTCTTTCCCAAAAGTCTGATGTTCAAGTTGCCAGGATTTAGTTTCGGGCGGGTTGTGATATGATGGTATCTGAAAAGTATGGTTTGGGTTTGGTGGGACTAATTTTGATGCGCCACTTGTTGCACCATTGCTCGAAGCGGCCGATCATAGTTTGTGCTTGGATTTGTTAGCTACGGGTGATGGGAGCGGAGGAGTGAAGGAAAATGTCGTCAGCGTACTGGATGATTTTTTGGGTCGTGAGGGAATCGTGAACGTAGATTAGGAATGAGGAAGGGGCAGGAACTGAGCCCTGTGGGACACGGGATTTGGGTGTGAGGTAGGAGGTAAGGCATCGCCCTCTTTAACGCGGATCTGTCGTTTCGATAGGTAGGAGACCTCCAATCGTATGAATTGGTGCGGAAGGCAAATTTGGATGAGCTTCCAGATCAGGCCTGCATGTCAGACCTTTTTGAAGGTTTTCTGGATATCTAGGAGGATTGCGATTATACCGAAACAAGAGTTGATATTTTGGGAGATGTGAGTATGTAATTTGACTACTGCACTCTGTGTGGAATGTTCAGGTCTGAAATCACGTTGATGAGGAGGGAAAATGTCGTATTTTTGTAGGAAGTCATTGAGTCTATTGGTCAACACTCGTTCGAGCAGTTTGCCCAGACAATTAAGCAGGCTGATAGGTCTGTAGGATTCGGAGGTCTATTGTACAGAGTATTTACAGTATTCACATCTCTCCTATATACTGGAGTGGTAGGGAAGGAAAAAAGGATTGAGGCTTCATCCTGCTCAACCCCATGACATCTGCAAGATGAAGCGCCGCCTTATAGACCCACGACAGGCAGTTAATGGGTGACTTCCTGCCCAACAGAGCCTCATTTCAGCATTCAGTCTAAGACTTCCCGCTTCCTGCCAAAAATTACGCGGGATTTCTTTAGGTATTGCGATTTCGGTACCTCATGGCTGAATAAAGTAGTTGAATGTTACAAATTTATCACAAGCTCCTGGAAAAAGTTCATTAATAAAACCATGTAAGAATAATTCTGATATCAAGAGAATACGTGAATTATCTTAGCCAGCTTTTCCATGAACTAAGCGTGATCACATTCGCGCCGTTCATGGAAGATATCAAGCATTTCATAATTCAGCCCGTGTTTTCGGGGCTGTCTTTGATTACTCCTAAGCGCCGTGACGTCCCCAGTCAGCAGGCTTTTCGATAGAAAGAACTTGAAGAATTCATGAGACAGCCTCCTGATGTGTTAGTGACTTCTGCCAGATCTAACAGATCATTCAAAGTAATGTATCTGTCAGTGTTCGTCCAAATACGGAGCACACCTGCACACTGCATTGTCTCGAGTCTCCGCAAAGGAGTCTTCTTGAGGTTGCAGAACATGAAACACGTGTACAACATAGCTGGTCTAATTATTTGATTGTGAATTAGTACGTGCGTTTCACCACCGCACTCGATCGTTGAATCGCCAAGCTCAGATGTTCCTCAAAATTCAGGAGCCTATCCAGGAAAACTCCCAGATATCGCGCGCTCCTCTGCTCGTCAACGCAATAACCCTCGACTCGTAACTTCCTGAAGATATTCACGTTAGTAAATCTCTTCGAGTATTGGTTACCAAATTCTTTCAGTCGTATAAGAGGCTTGACAAATATATGAATTTTACTTCGTAGCAAAGTATCTATGTTTTTTAAAAAATAACTCAAATTGAGATTTTGAAGAATTTGTTGGAAAATTCATTGATTCATGATGACAAATTGGTTTCCATAAATATTGTTGATTCAGTATCTTATAAATGCTAACGCGTTCTGATGTTCACTAGCAAACATTTGTTTTCAGTGCATCCCAAATTAAATGTTCGATAATTACATTTGAATTTTTACTGTTATTGATAGAGAATAGTTTCAATAATCGAACTAAACATTATAAATCCTTGCAGTTGCATAGTTGAACATGATTTTTTATTAATCATCAACTTTTTCAATATTGAATTCATCACCAGATAGCACTGTTTTGGACCGCCATAGGTCTCATCTGTGGTGCTAGGCCGAACCACAAATGCATTGTTGGACTCAACTGTCATCAAAGAACGAGCCTAAGTAATTGAGGGCGATGACATATTCTCTCACAAACGCCATCTTTGGGATCAACAGAGAACTTTCAATATCATAAATGAACGAGGCTCTTTGAAGCGTTAAAATCGACAGAGAGCTGACTCAAATCTCGAATATCAAAGATAAACTCGCCGCCTCGGAAAGTCTTGTTTAGTTTTGATATTCGATGGATGAGTTCCCTGTTGATACCATAGATTCTTCGTTAGGGGAGATATCTACGCCCTCTTTTAATTCTAGATATTTTCAAGAAAGAAGATACTTTACTCTTTATGCATCCATTATATTTTAGGCTTCCGTCTCTGCCGAACTTCTTTCATTAAATCAATGTTAAAAAAGGTTTCTATGTGGTTCGAATCTACTGAGATATACTGTATGAATGTTCGAATTTGCAGATGTCACCTGATCTAGAAGTGGACCTTGATGTGGTACAAACTTTCATGCCTGAAGTGCTCAAATGTAATGGAACACGAATATATGGGAAATGTATTGAAGAAGTTAAAAACAATGGTAGGTTTCTAACAAAAACAATATTGAATTCTTCTTCAATTTATTGATCATTTCATTTCAACTCTAAAGAAATAGATTTCAATCTAATTGAAACAGAAATAACACTTTTCAACCTTGAATATGTTCAAACTGCTGAACGTATGGTTATTTTCAAATATGTATCACTGACGAAAAATCTCTGAAACGAAATCAGAGAAACAATTGTAAATTTCAATCAAATCGTCTAGTTGGCAATATTCTGAACACTTGATGGTTGAATCTACAGTACCATTCAATCCGTACCTTATTTTTTTTTTCATTTCCAGGAATAGAACCTATACATATCGCAATATGGCATGTGGAAAGATGCGTTTTTGAAAAAGATCCTGAGGTGAGTATTTCGTGAAAATAGAAATATCTGTCAACATTAAACTCGGAATGAATTTTTTATGAGATTCATGTTTCGCTACATTTTTGATTTTGAGAAAAGTAACTGAATCATATTTTCCAAAACGCGAACATCTGAATTTTCTCTAGGTAATCAATAATCTGTTAGTCACTCATTTGTTCATTAAAAACAACATCTTCGTTCCATATTCAATATACATAATTTCCAAATTTTCAGATGGGTGAAATCGATAATGTCTGACATTTTGATTGACATTTCTTGAAGTATTTTAGTTTCTCAGAATCTGAAAAAATATCATTATTCATCACAGGTAAAAATACAATTCCGAAGGGGAAAGAAAACTGTTGGGACCAAACTTCTGTGTTCTATGGATATGGATCAAATCTTCTCTATGTGTAGTTTCGATAAAAATGTTCTAGAGTCATTATCAGAACATAGCAAATAAAATCCCGTAATGGTTTTCACTATTTAGATTCACAAAAACATAAGATGGAGCAGTTAAAACAATTTTTCACTTCTTGATGAAATATTTGAAGCAGAAGCTCGTAAAAACTTAGCATTTGCTTAAGAACATTAACATTCCAGAAGTCTTCTGGGAATTTAATGAAAGTGAAGGTAATTACATCTCCCCTTATGAAAAAGAGAGCTCAAAAATAACATCAGAACATCATGATCCGACAACATACAGCAAAGTTTTGACCCGCCAAGGTCTTATCGGTCGTTATAGACTGAACCACGAATGCATTGCTGGACTCAACTTTTTTCAAAGAACAACCTTGAGAAACTAAAGTTCATGATATATCTTTTTAAGGAAAATCCATCTTTTGGATCAACAGAAAAATCAATTCACGAATATCAAACATAAGGAAACCACAAAAACATTGCTGGACTGGATATTCTTGAAGCACAAGCCGTGCAGTGAAGACTGCAGTTGAAAGCAGATGATAAATTTTGTTTGGCGGTCGTTATTGGGCTTGAATTTATAACAGATCTTCTTGGAGAGTCTTGTTCATGTTTTATATTCGTGGATTGAGGCCTCTATCGAATCCAGGAATGGTGTCATCATCTCCGCTCTCTCATGTTTGTCCTTTGAAGGTGATTGAGTCTAGCAAGGCATACGTGGTTCAGTCTAGTACCCCTGATTTCATGTGGAAGTAATGCCTGAGAAAATCGCAGCATGGGTAAGGACAGACAGCAGTTGTCAGTAGTTCCTGGATTCCCATACAAAATGGCTACGTTAATGCAAATTTGGGGCACCAAAGTCAAGAAACATCAAAAATACTACTGAAAAACCAAACTTATTTAATTTTTTCGGAGGTAATTCAAGATAGATAAGTGAACACTCTCTTGGTTGATATACTGAAAGTGTAAATGGAGTATTTCCTCTAGAACAAAAGGTTTTCTAAGCAATTTGACTGATCTAGGATTTTGCGCAGGGAAGATATAGGAGTGCACTAAAGTACTATTTTTTGAACAATGAAACTCATCACAGAGAATCGTAAAAAATTGATATTTACACCAAGATGAGGTGGAGGAAATTGAACAGATATGTACTTCATATAAAATCAAAGCATAATGGTGACGAAGAATGTGTTAACAGAAACAGTATACTCAGGATATGAATGACTCTATAATATAATAATGAAATAGCAGGGCATACAAATTCATGTAAACAACTGAAAATGCAATGCTGCTGGTAGAGGAAGGCTGTGATCCTGCCTCATGATTGGCGATTCCTCATGAAGAGCTGAAAAATAGGAAGCAGGGGGTGTTCTATAACCTTTATTGATCAGAAAGAGCAATCACTTTACGACGCTATATCAGTTGAAGCAAGATTCAGTAGTGCAGTACAGTGTGAATGAATATTATGTGCTTTCATATCACATAGAATATTTGAACGACCATGACAACCATCCTAGTGAAGAGCAAGAAAACATCTTCATAGTTTTCGAAACAGCGTGTGATTTGTGAAATGATACTGATGGCAGGATTCCATTTGGAAAATTTTCTTACTGTTCTCCACTTATGTTTGGTACATGAGTGAGGTTACCATCCTGGAGAAGAAGCACCTCAACAAGAACCCAGCGTTGTAGTTTCCGAAAGAGAAGTAGAAAAGAAATTTGTGAAATGGTACTGATGATTGACTCGCAGTTGTTAGCCTTCCACTTGAACATTTTTCTTCTCTATTATCTACTTATGTCTGGTACATGAGTGGAAGCACCATCCTGGAGAAAAACACCTCAGCAAGAGCGCAGGGTTGTAGTTTCCAAAAGATAGAAATAAGAAAGAAAAAATATTGTTAACTTGTACTGATGGCTGGCTCCTGATTGTCAGTTATGAGCCTTTTTGTCGGATGGTTTCTCTCATTTTATTCTACTCATGTTTGGTACAACGTCGGTTCAGAAGATAATATCACGTCTCCTATTCGCACTTGCTCCATAGCAAAGCCTCAACGACATCATCCATACACCCTGTTTGGCAAAGTTTGAAATGAAATGAAATATTGAAAAAATATAATGGAATCACTTTGGATACATAAACCGACGACTGAAATGTTAACGAACTTGAGCTGTCGTGAAGTGTTATTTACTTTTCACTTAGCAAGTGAAAGAAAATAAATATACTCCATATGTGTAATGTTATGAGAGAATGTTTTTACTCTAACAATGAACTTTGGTATTTGGCTGATCTTGAATCCTGCTTAAAGACTTTGAGCAATTTTCTCATTGTATTTTTTTCCAGAACTTCCTCATGTGCTGATAAAGGAAGAAAGAAGAAAAACGTTAATCATAAGGAGAACGTGATCCTCTGCAAAAATAATTGAATAATTATGTTCAATTATCATTAAATAAACAACTTTTCAAGCAAATACGTTTCATTTACATAAAATACAGAGTAGTCATCCATGTGGGAACACGCTTGAACGACATTTTTGGTGGAGACTGGTTAGTTGTGTGATGAGTTCCAGTCATGAAATGAAAATGATAGTGATAATTATAATGACGTGATTTTATTTTTCAAAGGAAAATGACTATTCGAATACGAATAGATAACAATTCAATGTAAAACATGGTTGAAATATTCATTCAGATACAATAAAAAAGTGACTATTTATTAATGCCTCTGCACTAAAAAATTAAGAAATAATAATTTCAAATCACTTTAAAGTTTTCAGTCCACGCAGGTGGGGTTTCAAGAGTATTTTGGATGATTATATTGATAGAAAAGCTTTCTCTGAATCAGATGGATCATTATAAAAAAAAGGTTTTTGAAATCACATTAATAATGAAGGCAAGTGGTTGATATTCATGACATTCCAAAATTAAAGGCTATCATCATTTTATTTTCTGAAGGCAGAGATGCATGCTACACACTTAGGAGTGGCCTATAAGATGTCTGAGCTGAGAATTCAGTCATACAAAAATAATGGAGAAACTATTTTCAAATTATATGTATTCACTTCCTGAATTTCAATTGAGAAAATTTGGAATTTGTATGAACCTAGTTAGGAAAAATAGTTATTTCAATACCGGCAATTTCATATCTTTCGTGGAAATAATTTACAGGGTGATTTCTTAATGAATGAAATGATGCTCATGCAGATATACAGGTATGCACATTGAGATAATGCTTTTTGAAAAGCAAATAATTCACACACAAAGCAGTAAACGCCCATTGGTAGACATTTGTCTACCAATGACTTTTTTGTATTTCTTTTACTTCATTTCATACAAATGTAGAAGCTGTAACATTCCATGTTTGAACTTTTCATTTTATATTGTTTGCGAGACAATCTGAACACAAAAAAATCATTTTGGTCGATTTTAACTTGTAGATTGAGACTTACCAATTGTTCAAATTTCTATTTTTTATTTTCACAGACTGCTCTGAGCAGTCTGGAGCAATAGTCCGTAAATCATAGCCACAATTCTGACAGTTATTCAAATTCCATATTAATTCATTTCGTTCATTCGATTCATACAGTCACCTTCCACAGCTAACGTTATACTCTTTATTGCTAATCACGAAACAACAAATTTACTGAAATCTATATTCACACATACAGAACCCAACAACACAGAAGAAAGAACAAAAAATTCAACTAATAAATACCCTTGTTCTCGTGGTGAAAGTCATATTGGGAAAACTCAATTGAAAGCGCCATTAAACGTGCGTGAGAATGAACATCGAGAATATATCATAAATGAACATTCAACAGGATCCAAATCATCAGAACATATTTAGAGATATAACAAGACGAGAATGGTCGACATAATTGGATTGGCTCTTCAGCTTTCGGGAAGAACGTTTTCTGCAAGTGGCCCTCGATGGATACCTCTCTAATACTTTTACCATCAGCGCTGTTGTTCCCCAGGGATCTATATCGTCTCTAACCTTCTTTCTATTGTATATCAACGACTTATTGGAAAAACCAACGATCCAATATATTGCTTTGCTGACGACAGCACACTTGTTTCTTCATTCCATTTAGATTTCAGGACATCGGCGAGGATACACATCTTCACCACCGGCAACAGGAGGTTGCATATCTTAAGGAGGATCTAGTGGTGATTTCGAATCGGGGTAAAAGTAATCAGGTTCAATTCAATGCCACAAAAACCAAGGCATCGGTTTTCTACAAAAAAATAAATGTCTCCGAACCGGATATGATAACGTCTGGTCAGACAATTCCACTTTCTGCTTCGATAAATTTGTTGGAGGTTGAAATGTATACCAATATGGCTTGGAACAATCATGTTGTTGGAATTGCAAAAGCCGGCTTGTCGGAAGCTTGCATCACTGTTACAAACCAGAAAACTGTACACACCTCAGCAACTAAGCCCCTAAGCATACCCTGAAGCTGCTGGATTCCATCCACCTGAAACCATCCACCTGATTGGAGACGCGAACATCACTTACAACCTTGATAGTCTGGAACATTGAAGAAAGGTTGGATATTTGTCTCTCTTTTATTGATATTTCCACAGGAAGTGTTCAAGTGACTTGGCACATTTGATAACACCAAGAGCGTTACATACCAGAAACACGCGACGGACTGTGGCTCCTCATCGTTATGAGGTTCAACTCAGTACACCTCGAACTTCACTGTTTAAGAACTTTCATTTGGAGAACTGTGTTTATGTGGAATAAACTTCCTGAGAACATTTTTCCGAATGGATTTAATCTTCAGCCATTCAAATCCAATGTGAATGACTAATTTCGCACACTCTTAGAGCGCATTGAGGATTTTTCTGTAGTGCTTGTGTTTTTGTTCTGAAAAAATTCCATATTTTGAAATTTCTTTGACATCTATTAAGGACGTTTTCAAAAGTGAAAAGAAGCATAGAAAAACCTGCAAGATTTATTGGATATCTTTCAAATTCGGGAGACATAGGCAGATTGTAGCCTTCGTTGCGTTAAGATGATTATCTGTACGATTTATCAGCTGTTTCTTTGGTAGAAAAAGAAATCAAATACGACAAGTTACTGATGAATAGAGCAGTTTGTTGGTGGAACACACTTTGAATTTACGCAGTAACTTATCAGGGTGAACTAAAAAGTTTGCCGTCTCTACACGTGTATGAATTTTTATATTTTTCAGTTGGTTCCAAAATGTCTTATAGTATCAGTGTTATTTTCGAAAATTCAAACAAATAAAATGTTAATGAATCAAGAATTCCACTCTCAATTGCAAATACTGAGAACTGCGTTTTTTATGACAAATCCACCTGCGTCGTTAACATCTCGGAGACACTGTTTGTCTGTATACGTTGAAAAACATTTCATTTTCGTTTTGAAAATAATGGGCATTATCATAATGGCGTGTTTTTGATGCGGGGTGACGTACTCGGAAAGTACGTCATCCCTCCTCACTCATATATTCATGATACACAACAAAAAACCTGTCTATTAGGAAGCAATTATTACCATCTAGATATTTGGCAAAGCATGTATTGATTTAAAGCTTGGGTATATTAAAAATGTGAAAACTTGTCCTCAGAATACAATATCATCAAAGGGATAGAATGAAAAGCGTAACATAATACAAAACATTAGATTCGTTGAGTGATTATCAATTATTCGTTTTTCATATTCTTCGAATGATGGTTTTCATTACAGAATTCAATGCTATACAATCACTACAAAAACTCTGCTGATCAAATGTCGTATTTTCATCAGCACACAGGAATGATTTCGTATGAAATGTGTTTCCATAGCAATAATACCAAATATGAAATGCCCAAATGAGCAACTCGAAAAAACTCTGATTTTGAAAGTTCAAAGTTGAACATCTCAAAATACGATGTTCGTTTGATTTTTCTTATGAAAACTTATATTCATTCATCAATTTCTATTTCGTTTTTTTCAAAGTAGTCCCCCTCAGATATAATACACTTGTGCCAGCATTTTTTCCAATCCTCAAAGCACTTTTTGGTATGTCCCTGAGCTCTTTCAGCGTTTCGGTTTTCATCTCCTCAATCGTCGCAAAACGACGTCCTTTCATGAGTCTCTTTGATCTTGAGAACAGGAAAAATTCGCAGGGGGGCAAATCTGGTGAATGCGATGACTGAGGCATGATTAAGGTGGTGTTTTTGGCCGAGAAACTACGAACAAGCAATGATCAGTGAGCAGGTGCATTATCATGATGCAAAAGACATGATTTGTTTTTCCACAATACCGAACGTTCTCTTTGTATTGCTTTTCGCAAGCGGCGCATAACTTCAACATAGTACTTCTTATTGACCATAGGTCCTCGTGGCGAGAAATACTGATGCACTACATCACGGTAATCAAAGAAAAACCTTGATAATTGATTGAATTTGGCGTGCTTTTTTGGTCTATTGGAGACTATTGAACTTTTGTTGCGATGTCATAACCATATACTCATCATTCGTCATCAGCTGTGACCCTTTTGAGCAAATCTGGATCGCCGTTATCGTCATTCAACAATTCCTGAGCGATGTTCATGCGACGGTTTTTCTGGTGAAAATTGAGCAATTTCGGAACTGACTTCGCTGCCACACGCCTTATGCCCAACTGATAGTGGTTCGACGATTTCCATAACAATTTCTTTACTTTGTTAACATTTTCATCAGTTGTCGATGTGCTGGGGCATGTAGGGCGAGCCTCACCCTTCACTTCTCCTCTAAATTCTGTCACACCATATTCAAACCGATCGTCATCTGAGTAGACTGCACGTGGTGATCCGACTTCAAAGCGTGCAAAGATGCAACAGTCGGCTGTTGAAGTTATGGCATCATTTTTTTGGGATGAGCATGATATAATATTCATGGACTATCTTCAGAAGAAAGAATCAACATCAGCGACTATTACACGTTATTGGACAGTTTGGAGGAGGACATCGCGGAAAAACTGCCCTATTTAGGGGGAAAAAAGTGCTGTTTCATCAAGACATTGTACCGTGTCACAAATCAATGAAAACGATGGCAAAGTTGCATGAGCTGGGTTTCGAATTGCTTTCGCATCCACAGCATTCTCCAGATCTAGCCCCCAGCAAATGTTCCTTTGTTCTCAGACCTTGAAAGATAGCTTCCTTCAAAGGCAGCTATATTGATATATGTGGAAAAATTTCATCAATTTTTTTTCTGTCAGCTTACGAACTCTTCAGCACAACTCAGTTAAGACATTTTCCTCTCAGTCCCTTCTCCTGGCTGCGGGATGGACGGTTAGCATCTGCAAGACTATTCGATGTGAAACTACTGGCATAAATGTCTGCCGAATATATTTCAATGTCCATCGTGGTATTACCCAGGAAAGAAGTTGTTTTTCAGCAGGCTATCACCGGATCCTACTTTGTTGAATCTTCTGGAGAGATGAGTGTTTCGAGATTTTCTAATCAGGTCCGAAATATGTTCGACAATGCCATCCAATGCGATATCGACATCCTGAGCAGAGACATTATCATGCAACTGGGTATCTGTATCTGTAGAGTAGGGACGGTGAGTGTAGCACTCAGGATACATGTGACCCATTGTACATCGTCACGAGGAGTTGTCCTCCTAGGTCATTGTTCATCTTGTCTTTTCCAGGAAGGTGGACAGGTCACTGGGATACACCTCCTTTATATCGGCAGGTGTAAGCCAGGACTCGCCGAACACACACTCTCTTATTGACGATAACACCGGACATTCGCATAGGACATGCATAACAGTTTCATCTTTCTGTTCACACATCCTGCATAGAGGTGTGTCCACTAGCCCCATATTATGGATGTGTTTCCTTAGTTGACAGTGGCCAGTCAGAAATCATACTGTCAAGCATAGATTTTTCATGGTAATCGCCAGATATTTTCTCGGCGTCAGCCCAGGATGATCCTGGCAAGACTGCACCCTTTGATTCCATCCCATCTCTTTGGGGATTGAGCATGAGTGTGACGTTTGGCAAGCTCCGCAATTGTCGAAGTCATCAGGCCGTAGGTGTCACTGAGTCCTAAAATTCTTAGTTCAGCCGCTTTCTGGGCTAAAGAGTCCGCAATGCGATTGCTTTCACTTCTGTCGTACCCTTGAACCCACTTCAGGATAATGTTATTATTTACAGAGGCTTTTGCTTAATCTTGGTGGCCCACTAGTACTAGCCCTGGGGTAACACGTTGTCTAGCTAATAGGGGTTGTCTACTATCAATGCAGATTGTTATGTTTTTTCCAGAATTTTTTTTCGTGGCGATTGAGATACCAGCCAGTTCTATTCGACGTTGGTATTTTTCCCATTCCCCACTCAATCCTTGGGCATAGTGATTTGGATTAAACTCCACATCCTGAGCCTTCTTTGGTTTTTGAGCCTCCTGTATATATGCGTATTGCATTTCTAGCATTTGACTTTGCATGCAACTGGGTATTATCATACCAAAACTGTACCTGACTATGGCGTGACGTATTCTGAAAATGCAATGTATGAAGGAAGAATAGCAACGGTCCCAATTTCGATCCTTGATAGACACCACTGGATATCTGAAGAAGATGTGGTATGTTTTCAATCACATTAACTCTGAGTCCTGAGCGAGATATATACCTTCGAAAAAAGATGCTGCTTCAGATATCGAATAATATTCTTCGGTTTTGTTTATTGCTTTATTTTTTTGTTTGTGATATCCGTATTCCACTTTGTCGTTCTTTTATCACTGATGTTAAAAATTCAGGGATATCTGCCAACTCCTTCACATAGTCATGGTTTTTCCATCTGAAAATTGAGACTGTGGTATAGTCAATTACGAATTCCTCCCCAAAAAATGTATGGCGTCACAGTAGCACCAAGTAGATGGAATAAGTTGAGTGCTTTTTCGAAAGCAAACGTAGGAAACAGTAGAAATTGGATGATAGAAATGATGAACAGAAAAAAAAAGGAAATGTAAATTATGTGCGACCAAAGAAATATAAAGGAATGTGTTTAAAATACGCGACTGATACTCTTATGATGATAATAATAATAAAAAGTTTATTAACGAATTTTTACAAAATAAATGTCACAAATACACAGTAATACAACATATAGATACAGCATATAAATAGGTAGGTATATAATAAAAATAGGTATATAATTTCAATCGGCTAGACTCTTACGTTGAGTTTAAATCCTATACCTCAGTGTATAGAGATTTTTCTCAACCTCTCAGGTGAATTCAGGCAAAAACACAACAATTACTTACCCAAACTTTGATTTTTCCAATAGATTTCACCTGTGAAAAAATTTGGAAAAAGACACAATTGATCTTTGAAAATATAGAACAGTTTTAATTGTAAAAGTAAAGATATGTTGAAATCAAAAATATAAATTTATCAATTGCGAAAAGAGAATTTCCTTAATTCTAAGAATGTCTCTAATCTACAACGAACAACGAACTATTCAATGTGAATACACCGAACAGATTTGGTAAATGTCAGTTTATAAATTGCAGGTCACTGTAATTC